>CM061135.1:105444419-105585666 GCA_030789695.1 Scilla litardierei | reverse complement strand
ATATAAATGTTATAGCTACCATGATACATGTGTCATAATAAAACATATATGGCATACATGGGCATGTTAGTTACATAAACAAACAATCTGTCACGGTCTCTTTTCGATCGTACGTTTTTCGTGCGCGTACTTTCCTTTCGTACGCGTATTTTTAGTTGCCTCTTCTTGTATTCCAAATGTACGATGTGATATGTCGTTGTGACCCTTTGAAAGAGTACTTATTTGTGGAATTTTTCGTGAATGTCATTTCACGGCTCATTCTCCCACAAAACAACTTTGTTTGAAGATGTGTCGTAACTTTAGACTTCATCGTTTGATCTTTTTATTTTTAGTTCCGTTTTCCGTTGACCTAGCCCGTGACTGATCATATTAGTCTCGATCCTCTCGTCGACACGGTCGTCCTGATATTTTTTTGTATTTATCGGACATCGTTAGACCCTCCTTTCACCCTAATCACTTTCGGCTCATCATTAACCCAAGCTTATCCCTAATTCAAATCTTAATCAATCTAATTAAATCAAAAGGTTTTCCTAAGTTTCACGTGTTTTCCCTAGCTATATGACGCACTAGTTGCACCCTCCCCCTCTCTCACCCTTTCTCTCCAATCACACTAATTCTACCCTTTTTCTACCCCAAATAGCCACTTTCCCTATAATTAAAACGTGAGCTTCTTTCCCTAGGGTTTTTGTTCATCTCCCAGCTGCCATCAACAGGAGTCACGCCAACCCCTTCGACCCAACCTCTGACCTCCCTTGCCGGCCACCCAAGCCGTCGACCATCTTCCCCATCACCGGCCACTCCTTCCTCCACCTCGCTCAACTCCTTCAACCTCAAACATGCCGCACCCTAGCCCTACAAGCCTCCCTCTGGCCATCTCACCGCCCGGAGCTCCCCTTGCTGGTGCAACGTCCGGCCACCACATGCGGCAACACCCTCCATATCTCCGGTCATCCCCTCCTCGAGCAACCACCATGCCGCAAGCACCTTCCCCCTCGAAGCCTGCCGATTAACCAAGCTCCCTTGCTGGCCACACATGAAAACTGCCAACCTCCAGTTGCCCCTGAAACCGCCGAACACCACCCCCAGCTGTCGCAGCCATCTCTCTCCCCTCTCCTATTGAAAATACTGCCTAATACCCTTTCTCCCCCTCCAAACTAGCCTCCCATCACCTGAAACAGCCGACCATTGCCCTCTTTGCCAAAAAAACTGCCCTTTCCCCAAGAAACCGACGCACGGCACCTCCCCATTATCGGCAACCACCTGCAGCTCCACCTACTGCACCCCTAGGTCCGGCCACCCTTGGTCGACATCCCCCAGGCCGCGCAAACACCAAACACCCATGCACTACCGCACACCCCTTCCATCCTCCTGTAAGGACCGTGTACCTTGCAATACTAACAACAAACACTCTAGAGGGGGGGTGAATAGAGTAATGGCAATAAATTGTGCAATTAAAATTGAACTTGCAAATGCGGAATAATAAGTGCAAGAGGAATTAATCAACACAATCAATCCAAACGCAAACACAAGATTTTACCCTGGTTCCCCAAACTTGGGTACGTCCAGCCACACCAATATCCACTATAATTCTCACACAGAGAAAGTGAATACAATCTCACACAGAGAATTTAGGATTCTCACACAGAGAAATCCTCACTCTCACACAGAGAGACCTCACACAGAGGATTTAGGATTCTCACACAGAGAAATCCTTGCTTTCACACAGAAAGACTTAAACTCCCACATAGAGAGAACTCAACCAACCCTCACACAGAAGGTTATACTCTCACACAGAGAGTAACTAGCTCTCACACAGAAAGCTAGGGTTTCAATGAAATAACAAAGTAAAACAAATACTCTTACCTATGCCTTGAGATGAAGTTACTCATAAATGAATGCAAGGCATGGAAGAGGATCTCCAAGTGTTGAGATATGCTTGAAAGCACTTGGATGAATTCCCTGGAGCTGGACTTCAATGCATGAAGAGGAATAAGAGCTCAAAAGAGGGAATTGAGGGAGTTTGAGAGTTGCTTATAAATCTCTTGAGATATTCAATAGCATCAAGAAGTATAAGAGATATCAGCACACTCATATATATAGGAACCCTATATCAAACCCCAAAACCTAAGAAAACAGCCAAATAATCAATTCTGCAACGGCTAGAAACTGGGCGAAAACGACAGGAACAGTCGACTGATGATCAAAGGACAGTCGACTGATCAACGGCTAGAAAATATCCAACGGCTATAATCTGAGCCAGGACAGTCGACTGATGAAGACAATACAGTCGACTGACAAACAGGACAGGCGCCTGTTAATCCTTCAGCAGACGACTGCTGCAGGGGATGGATCGAAACAGAGAGCTGCACTCTTTCTCCCGTTTATGCACAGGCGACTGATGTCAATAATATAGTTGACTGTCTATTAGTCAGGCGACTGTAAAACCTTAATCAGTCGTCTGCAGAATAAGATGGAGAAAAGACAGAGAGAGATGCATATTTCGCACTTACGCCTTTCAGACGACTGATGCCCATTTCACAGGCGTCTGTAAATATACAGGCGACTGTAAACGCAGTAACAGACGACTGTGCGTAAAGCTCAAGTTTGAGTCAATTGAAATGTAGACTTAAGCTGTGCAAATCAGGCGACTGTAGAAGGATCTACAGGCGACTGGAAATCACCCAGTCGGCTGTGTTTCCCTCAACAGGCGACTGACGGAAAGAGTGAACCTATTGGGTTGGATTCTACAATAATCCTAAGGTTCACTAAGATGGTTAAATGCATGTGCATGAATGAGCAAACCATCTAGCAAGGCATTACATCTACCCTAGACACAACAGAGAGAGAAAGCAATTAAGTAAATTACATGGATTACAATGCTTTCTTAAGAGTCTAAGTCTTCAATCTTAATGCCTTGATTGCTCTCCATCATCTCCAAGCTTTGGCACTCCTTGAGTCCAAACTTTGGCTCTTCTTCACATGATGTCCATCCTTACACCAAGTGATTAGTCTCCAAGAAAGATATCCTTGAAATAAACTGAGAGACTAAAACATGAGATTCATTAGCAACAACATAATGTTGTGATCATCATCAAAATAAGATTGGTATGAAACACCAATACTCAACAATCTCCCCCTTCTTGATGATGACACACATTATGTAAATCATAAAGAATTAAAGCACAAAGCTAATGATCTCCCCCTACTTATATGCACCAATAAAGTAATGAGCTACACAAAGGTAAATACTCAAAAACCAATAACAACATGGTGACATATAATAGGCATGGATAACATAAACCAATTGCAAAGTAAAGAAAATGCAAACAAGAAAGGTTTATCAAAACCCATATATCTCTTCCCCATAGAGATATATCTCCCCCATATGCATATGTAAATATCTCTCCCCCTATAGACATGATCACATAATGCATATATCTCTCCCCCTTGACATCGTCAAAAAGGTGGACATCAAAAACATCCCCCTTTTTCATCTTAACTAAGATGTGACAATATGCAAGAAAAGAAAGATATGTATGATACCAAATATAAGATTTAGTGGGTATCAATTCACTATCCCATGCTCCCCCTAGATCATAGAAATGGTCAACTTTTGACTTCTAGGATCCAATACCAATTAATTATAGGAGCCATGGGCCAAAAGTGTATCAAAGCAATAGATATGAAAAGAATCAAGCTTTGAAGATACACAAAGATATTGCCAAAACAAATAAGACATGAAACATGTTGGCAATAAACAAGAGGTTTGGTTTGAGACCAACAATAACCAATTGTGAATAATGATCTCAAACAACCCCAAAATGAGAGTCAAAATATGTTTTAAAATATTTTAAACATATAACATATTAGCTCCCCTATTGACATACACATGGATCAAAAGTGCATGTATGTCAATAAAATCCCCAAGATTCCCATTTTCATGAAAAATACATACATTTGAAAGTATTTTCAAAGTCATGAAACACACACACAACCAATGGGTATGCAAGAATATAACATTAAGCACAAAACCCATGCAATATGCAAATGTGTGTGGGGAACCTAAACATTAGGGAACCAAACCCAAGAGGAGTTTGATTTCCTAATGTAATCACATGAGGTGATCACATCCCTTACTAGAGAGTTGATATAACTACTCCTCTCTTGCACACTAACCTTAGTGGGAATCCATAAATTCAAGGATTTCCTAGGCAAGGGTTTTGCCTTTGCAAGAGGGGTGGATGTGGCATGCTTAAGTGTAGAAAATATTTTCTTAGCATGCATGAAGTGAGGACTTTGCTTCTTAGCAAAAAATGAAGGATTTTCATTTTTCCTCACCACCTTGTGATTTACATGCTTCTTGTTGATGTCCTTGTTGTACAAGAACGCATGGTGATTCTTCTTAGGTGCTTTAGTAATATTTCTTGTATTTGCACCATAAGAGAAATTAGAGGTGGGTTTGGGAACCACATTTTGAATATAACCCAAACCTCCTCTATGATTTGCCGGATGTTGTTGTTTCAACAAATCGTGGAGTGAATCCCTAGAATACACAAAGCTTTTGAACTTTCGGGATTTCTCATCACATTTCAACATAAGTTATTGAATGCGAGTTTCTAAGCTAAGGTTTTGAGCAACAAGATTCTTATTAGTTAAACTCAATTCCTTAACTTGAGAGAGAAGTGTGTCCCTCTCACTAGTGTCACAAACATGCAAAGCATCATTGTCATTTACACTAGTAGATTCTACGGCATGCAACCTACTCATAGCATTTTTAAATTTAGCTTTCAATTTAGCATATGAGTCGATGCACTTACTTGCCCCATTGGAGACCACATTGAAGCGGTATTCGAGCTCCTCGTAGGATAGTTTCTCCTCGTCAACTTCCTCATCACTTTCCTCCTCGCTAGAGCTTAACGAAGACTCTTCCCCATTAGCCATGAAGCACATTTCTTCATTGGAGTTGATCCACGCCTCTACTTCTTCATCGCTAGATCTTGAGGAGATTGATGAAGAATCTTCAAAAGCCGTGAAGCACATGTGAGCTCGCTCCTTATCATCCTCTTTTTCATCACTTGAAGTGTCCTCATCGGAGTCATCAAATGTGCCGACAAGTCCCTTCTTTCGATTCTTGAATTTGGAATTGTCTTTCCAATGCTTCTTCCCTTTCCCTTTGTAATTATCTTTGTCGGGTTTGGAAGGGCATTCGGTAGAAAGATGACCTTTTCCTCTACAATTGAAACAAATAGAGTTGTTAGACTTGGAGGCAAACTTTGAAGAAGATTTACCTTGCTTGCTTTTGAGGAATGCTCTCAGTTGTGTGGCAAGCTCCATGACTTCATCTCCACTAGCCTCATCTTCTTCATCTTCATCACTAGGAGCTTCTTGATGGAATTTCTTTCTACATTTGATTGGTTCCTCCTTGGCATGGAATGCAACCCCCTTATGCTTTTCCGGCTTCTCGGGCTTGGTTGATTGAATCTCCTTCTTGTGTTGAAGCTTTACTTCATACGCCATGAGATTCCCAATGCACTCCTCAACAGTGTATTTGGACATGTCGTAAGACTCCAAAATACCATTGGCCTTTGACTCCCATTGAGATGTGAGCGAGTCAAGGATCTTCTCCACTCGATCCTCTTGGGAAATCACCTTCCCAAGTCCTTCCAAAGCGTTCACGATTTTTGTGAACCTTGTGAACATCTCCGAGATGTTTTCACCTTCCTGCATCTTAAACAACTCATATTTAGATCTAAATACGCATTGTTTAGATTTCTTTACCTTCGAAGTCCCTTCATGAGAAATCTCCAATGTATGCCATATTTCGTTGGCCGATTTGCACATGGAGATGTGATTGAACTCATTTGAAGTGAGGGTGCAATGGAATGCATTCATAGCCCTAGCATTCAATTTGATTGAGTCCTTCTCAGCTTTTGTTCTCGAAGCCGCGGGTGTAGTAGGCTCCTCAAATGGCAACTCTGTGATGTCCCAAAGGTCTTGACTCTTCATGTAGATCATCATCTTGATCTTCCAACTTGGATAGTTGGTTCCGTTGAAGAGCGGAGGTCGAACGGTTGATAGACCTTCTTCATGAGACATGGATGAAGCGTTGTATGCCATCGGTGTTGTATGCTTCAACCTCGCTTTGATACCAATTGTAAGGACCGTGTACCTTTCAATACTAACAAAAAACACTATAGAGGGGGGTGAATAGAGTAATGGCAATAAATTGTGCAATTAAAATTAAACTTGCAAATGTGGAATAATAAGTGCAAGAGGAATTAATTAACACAATCAATCCAAACGCAAACACAAGATTTTACCCTGGTTCCCCAAACTTAGGTACGTCCAGCCACACCAATATCCACTATAATTCTCACACAGAGAAAGTGAATACAATCTCACACAGAGAATTTAGGATTCTCACACAGAGAAATCCTCACTCTCACACAGAGAGACCTCACACAGAGGATTTAGGATTCTCACACAGAGAAATCCTTGCTTTCACACAGAAAGACTTAAACTCCCACATAGAGAGAACTCAACCAACCCTCACACAGAAGGTTATACTCTCACACAGAGAGTAACTAGCTCTCACACAGAAAGCTAGGGTTTCAATGAAATAACAAAGTAAAACAAATACTCTTACCTATGCCTTGAGATGAAGTTACTCATAAATGAATGCAAGGCATGGAAGAGGATCTCCAAGTGTTGAGATATGCTTGAAAGCACTTGGATGAATTCCCTGGAGCTGGACTTCAATGCATGAAGATGAATAAGAGCTCAAAAGAGGGAATTGAGGGAGTTTGAGAGTTGTTTATAAATCTCTTGAGATATTCAATAGCATCAAGAAGTATAAGAGATATCAGCACACTCATATATATAGGAACCCTATATTAAACCCCAAAACCTAAGAAAACAGCCAAATAATCAATTCTGCAACGGCTAGAAACTGGGCGAAAACGACAGGAACAGTCGACTGATGATCAAAGGACAGTCGACTGATCAACGGCTAGAAAATATCCAACGGCTATAATCTGAGCCAGGACAGTCGACTGATGAAGACAATACAGTCGACTGACAAACAGGACAGGCGCCTGTTAATCCTTCAGCAGACGACTGCTGCAGGGGATGGATCGAAACAGAGAGCTGCACTCTTTCTCCCGTTTATGCACAGGCGACTGATGTCAATAATATAGTTGACTGTCTATTAGTCAGGCGACTGTAAAACCTTAAGCAGTCGTCTACAGAATAAGATGGAGAAAAGACAGAGAGAGATGCATATTTCGCACTTACGCCTTTCAGACGACTGATGCCCATTTCACAGGCGACTGTAAATATACAGGCGACTGTAAACGCAGCAACAGACGACTATGCGTAAAGCTCAAGTTTGAGTCAATTGAAATGTAGACTTGAGCTGTGCAAATCAGGCGACTGTAGAAGGATCTACAGGCGACTGGAAATCACCCAGTCGGCTGTGTTTCCCTCAACAGGCGACTGACGGAAAGAGTGAACCTATTGGGTTGGATTCTACGATAATCCTAAGGTTCACTAAGATGGTTAAATGCATGTGCATGAATGAGCAAACCATCTAGCAAGGCATTACATCTACCCTAGACACAACAGAGAGAGAAAGCAATAAAGTAAATTACATGGATTACAATGCTTTCTTAAGAGTCTAAGTCTTCAATCTTGATGCCTTGATTGCTCTCCATCATCTCCAAGCTTTGGCACTCCTTAAGTCCAAACTTTGGCTCTTCTTCACATGATGTCCATCCTTACACCAAGTGATTAGTCTCCAAGAAAGATATCCTTGAAATAAAACTGAGAGACTAAAACATGAGATTCATTAGCAACAACATAATGTTGTGATTATCATCAAAATAAGATTGGTATGAAACACCAATACTTAACACCTCCTAGATCAGGCCACCCTCTTCCTGAACTGTAGTTGCCGCGCCTCCCTCAGGCCGTAGAACCCGTTGCCTGTTGTCTACATCTTCCCGATGCCGTAGAATGACGTGCGGCTATCCTCTCCCTCTGCGTTGCTGTTCGATGATCATGCCGCTATCCGGCTGATCGTCGTTCGTTGTCGATGTCCCGTCGTACCCTTCGTGCTACTGAAATCCAACCCATGATGTCGCTACCCGATGCCATTGTAGCTCTCTCTTCGTGTTGAGGTATATCCCGATCCATAGGAACCCACATCGCATGTCTAACAAGATAAAAATCATTAATTTTGTTGTTGGTTAAATAACTAATTTAAGATTAATAATTGGGACTGTAGGTTGGGCGATGGTTTGAGCATATAGGAAGTATCTGGACTCATTGATCTGATACTTGTATCACGTCATTTCAGGCAAGTGAAACTTGCACGGTAGTTTGTTAGGCCATGTTTAGGCCATTCTAGGATTTTTGTGCAAAAGAGACTATGCGATGAAATGATAGTCTCTTAGACGCTATATTTGATCTAGCTTGACAACGAAGCTCGATCCGACACCCATGCTTGATCTAGCTTGACAACGAAGCTAGATCTGACACCCTTGCCATGATTCAGGCATCTCACATGCCATGTTTAATTTTCATAAATGGTACACGTGTATTAACTGCTTTTTATACTATCATGTTGCAAATTGCCATGTCATTTCATGCATTGAATGTTTGTCATGATTGCGTAGCACACGCTACTATTGAAATGTAAGCTGCGGCGAGTAGGATTTTGACTCCTACATATTAATTGAGGCTAGGCACCTGCATGCCGGGTACAACCCTATGCCAAACCAAAAACACTTTCTGGCTCGTGATCCAGAAGCGAGCATAGTGTGTTGGTGAAGAACCAACGCTCGATACACGTGGAGGGGTAGGGTTAAACTGTCACTTGAGCGTAGAAGTGTGCCCGTACAGCCACTTCAGCCAAAAGATGAAAACCATGTGCACATCGTGAATACAAGTTAATCGTGAATATTGTTTAGTAGCTCTCGCTATGACGTGTCATACACTGCAAGTATCATGTTCATTTTAACTGTTGCATTGATTGAAATAATATGCCATGTCATCTTATTTTAACTGCTGCATTCATTGAATTATTATGTCATGTCATCTCATTTTAGAACTACTAGTTGTACTCTCTACTTTTACGTTTCCTTGCACAAAAGTCTCACTTCCCCTTTTGGAGATTTTTGCTAAAATGTGCACTTTTCTCTTTGGAGGACACATGTCAGTTTTTGAGCCTGAGTTAGTTGCTGAGGACGACTAGTTGTTGACGTCCAGTTCGAGGACATTGGAGTTCTACCCTTAGTCTCAACTGGTGACTTTCTCTTAGTTGTTGTTTACTTTCCTAGTAGCTGCTGTTAGGTTGTTCGGTGCGTAGCACCATTATTTGTTTTAGTTTTGGCCATGCTTAGGCGTTCTTTTCAGACTCTGTATTTCTTTATGACTATCTCTATATGTTTGGAATAAAATATGTGGATGTTGAATGTTGGATAATTTTAATTGTTTATCTTTCTTTATTATTATTGTTGTTTTGTCGTAATGCAAAGAACCTGCTAATGGATTAAATTACCAGACGCTTATCAGACTGTAGCTTCATAGCTCTAAGTCTGAGCGGACCTCTTCACGTCTCGCCTTTCATACTTTGAAAGCGGGGCATGACAGATTTTAATGGTGGCCCATGTAGGTCGTTGCACCTGTGAAATATCGAAACAACGATAATAATAATAACATCCATTGAAACATTCGAAACATTTGAGTCATAAAATTTGAGTCTAGTATGAAGGTTTTTCTTGTCTTGGATGGTAGGAAGACTTAGATAGACGACCTAGTTTGATAGTCAGGCGCCTTCGTTAAGTTTTGTCGTACTCGTCTTAGGTTACATTAGTTGCCTCTCACCCAGCCCTGATCATATTAAGAGTTTTCCTTTAGTCGTTCGCTTGGGTCCATCAAATTTCGGGCCCAGCAGAACGTAATCTTGATTCTCTTAGGACCCTTCCCAGAGATCTCTATTACAGTCTAGTTCATTAGAAAGTCTTAGTGCTAAGTTCTCCTTATCTTTAGTCGGCCCGGTAATTAGAAGCTCTGATTTCTATCATTTTCCTGATCATTACACTTTCGAGCTATTGAACATAGAATTCCATCGTAGCAGATTCACTAAGTTACATCCCAGTCGTCTTTATGCTTTGAATATTTTGATTCATTTCCTTGCTTTTGTTCCACGTGCTTCCTCAGTGTCGTTCATCATCAATCGTTGAATCTTCTCTGTTACTATCCTGATCATTCGAAAAATATTTTCAATATTATTTATTTTGAATTCCTCTCCCGGTTTAAATTATTTGAAAACATTTAGCATGCGCTTAGACTTTCTACGTTCTTTGAATTTCGAAACTTCTTCACCGAAATCTTTAAATTGCTATCTTATAATATTTGCTAACATATATCTTTCATACTCGTGTGAATATTTTACTTCCTTCGTATAATGATTTTTCGATAATCAAATATACTATTTCTTCTCTTACTATAAATATTATTCAAAGTTATTTCAAACAATTTATTTTACGAACTTCTGAATATTTTTCTATGCAAAAGAGAACTCCAATTTTTCAAGTATGATCGTCTTTATATTCTTTGTATTTTAACTTATATCATTTAAACACTACTTTCCTGTATCCTATAAGGGTATTATTTCATCTTTCTTTCCCCTACCTAAATATTCACAATTATATCTCGGTTTCACCTAACCAACCATCTCTTTATCCTCGCCTTATCTGAACCCGTTCATTCCGATCTTGTTTCGTTAAGCTTTTTGATTTCGGTTCTCTTGCCTTGTCTTAGTCATCCTACTAGTGCTTGTCATTACTTATGTCAACCTTAGTGTAGTGGTGGGCCCATCAGTATTGTTGTGATGTCGTCATAGTGCATGTGTATAGGTAGAGTGTGTGGAACTATGTGTGTGAACCCCTGCATACCACTCATGTATGAATGTGCTACCCTTAGTATATTAATAATTGTCTTTTGTGTTATATTCATACCGGTGTTATTCATGAGATAAATGAAATGGTATGAATGATAGTATTTATAAATATATGTGTGGATAGCTATACCACCTGAGCGTAGAAGTGTGCCCATATAGCCACTTCAGCCAAAAGACGGAAACCCTGTGTACATCGTGAATACAAGTTAATTGTGAATATTGTTTAGTATCTCTCGCTACGACGTGTCATGCATTGCAAGTATCATGTTCATTTTAACTGCTGCATTCATTGAAATAATATGCCATGTCATCTCATTTTAACTGCTGCATTCATTGAATTATTATGCCATGTCATCTCATTTTAGAACTGTTAGTTGTACTCTCTACTTTTACGTTTCCTTGCACAAAAGTCTACCTTCCCCTTTTGGAGATTTTTGCTGACATGTGCCCTTTTCTCTTTGGGTGTCACATGTTAGGTTTTGAGCCTGAGTTAGTTGCTGAGGACGACAAGCTGTTGACGTCCAATTCGAGGACACCGGAGTTCTACCCTTAGTCTCAGCTGGTGATTATCTCTTAGTTGGTGTTTACTTTCCTAGTAGCTGCTGTTAGGTTATTCGGTGCATAGCACCATTATTTGTTTTAGTTTCGGCCCTGCTTAGGCCTTCTTTTCAGACTCTGTATTCTTTATGACTATCTCTGTATGTTTGGAATAAAATCTATGGATGTTGAATGTTGGATAATTTTAATTGTCTATATTTTATTATTATTGTTGTTGTTTCGTCGTAATGCAAAGAACCTGCTAATAGATTAACTTACCAGACACTTATCAGACTGTAGCTTCACAGCTCCAAGTCTGAGCGGACCTCTTCACGTCTCGCCTTCCATACTTGGGAAGCGGGTCGTGACACAATCTTCATGAGGGTGTGACATGAATGAGCTAATGAAGAAGTGTGCTATATTACACAAATCCAATATATTAAAATACCAATTGTACTAAACACATACTTACAACCATTTAGCTCTCCCTATATGTGTGCATCTCACCGACACCATCCTCTCCTTTGAATTGATCCTTCATTTGTAAACCAAGGAGAGTGTAGGGTATGCATCTTGTACAATAATCTGACAATTAAACAATTTGTGGTATCCAAAAACTTTTTGGATCCAATGGGTTAAGGAACAAAATCAAGTAGTCCAATAACCAATCATATACCAATTGTAAATAACAACCATCAATAAAAATGCATAACATGCATTGATAGGAGTTATTATAATCATGAAAATCATACACATAAGGAATTAACAATTCTCAACCATTAGAAATTTAGATACACCTAGACTAATAATTCATGTGCATATGATTTAATCATAATACATTATACAAGCAACATCACTATGAATCTATTATACATTTGACAACGTTTTTTTTGAATTCTAGGTCTGACTAGGACAAGATAAAGAGTGGCTGAGATTTGATCTTGGTAAATCAATGGTTGAGATTGGATTTGGTGAAAATTTTAGTGGGAAAACTTAAATTTTGGTGGAAAAAGTGTCTTGGGAAACAAAACTTCGAAATTAGAAGTGTCTTGGGAAAGATTGTGGAGATTAAATTTGGGGGAAAAGTGCCTTGGGAACCTAAACTTTGAAATTGAAAGTGCCTTGGGAAAGATAATGGAGAAGCATGATCCATTAAATTAAACAAAATAAAAAAATTAGCGTAAAACAATTTAGAGGAACACCAAATTAGCGTAAAAACCCCTGAGGTTTGTTGTTCCGCGCCCGCACCGAAGGCGCCCGCTAATTTGTTGTTCCGCGTCGAAGGCGCGGGCGCTAAATTTGTTGTTCCGCGCCGAAGGCGCTTGCGCCGAATTTGTTGTTCCGCGCCGAAGGTGGCCGTGCCGCTAAATATTTTTATGCTATTTTATTGTTCTGTTAAATTTTGGCTGTGAAAATAATTTTTCGGGGAACAAAGATTTTGCGGGGGAAATCTTAAACGAACCGTGCCCGTGGGCACAAGTTATGACTAGTACACACATATAATACCATAATTTGTGCTAGAAAGATTCCATGTTCAATATGGATATGTGCACAAAATAAACATTCACGGCACAACACATATTGATGGATGGCATGAAAAGTAATGCCACAAAGAGTGTGCATGAAAAGCTGACGTCCCCCCGGTTTTGCACTATGTAAGGTCGGATGGAGGATACCAGAATTAAATATTTATAACCGCAAGCGCACGGTGTCGAAGTGTGTCTTGGGGGTCGAACTCAGAGAGGCGTGTGGTGTGCTTGTCAACAAAGAGGAACCGGATCACCCGGTGGGTGAGCTAGCCCTATCGCTTGGTGGTTGTCACGATATGAAACTATGAAAAGATGTAAGATATAAAAACTAACCCAGGACCTTAATTTCCACCCTCTCATGTGTTCTCTCTATTACGATCGATGGATAGGAATACGATCGGATTCCAGGGTTTAGTGTTGGGACATTGGCTCTGATAGCGGTACCTAGCGTCCCATGGGCCCGATATTTCGGTCGATGCCGAGGATGATACGCTAGGTATACCCGAGTTCGGACGGTGGGCATTTCCATGTACAACACCGACTGACTCCGGGAGCACTAAGCTCGCAACGATTGTTCCCAACATTTCATCCAAGCCGTTTCCACGCGCGAGGAATCAATGTCTACGCTAGGGATGTGAGCTGTGGCCTTCTGGAATAGTTAAGGTCAGACAGTGCTTTCAAAAGGGGGATCGCAGACTAACCACTTTAGCAACTAGCCACTTTAGCAGTTCGAAGGACCAACAGCTGTGTTTCCCAAAATCCGAGGCAGTGGGCCTTTCTATCTGTGCTCTCTCTCTTCTGTCTGTTACTGGCTGTCATGGATCGGTCGCCCCTTTGACTCGCCCTCCCTCCTCTCCATGCCATGCTCCCTCAAAAAAGGGACCACAAAAAACTAGCTTGAAAAGCGCTCTCACGTTTAGAGTGACTTGCCTAAAAGTGGTTGGGGACTCGAAATTGGTTATCAGTCAGGTCGCAGGAGAGTGGAAGACCAGGGACTCTAAGTAGATTCTATATCATGCTGAACGCCTAGTCTCACTCTTTGATGAGGTGGTTTTCGTATCACGGATCTTGATGAACGTTGTAGTAGTGAAAAATGGAGGGTTCCCAACGAGGGCAGCAGGCGGTTGCCGACCAAGGGGCAGCCATAGGGATTCTGGCAATAACATAGAGGATTAAACTTCCGTTCTATTTCCCCTTGGCCCGATGGTCAGAGGCGGTCGTTCTTCCGCCAATGACAATAAAACGTCACGCGTAACCATCTAAAACCCTATATCCTATCGAAACCCTAATCCTATGGTCGTTCTAGGGAGAACCCATGAAGGGGCTTTCACCAATGTCCCAGATTAGGAAACTACTCACTAATCATTGCAAAAGATTCAATGCAACAAAATATAGCCATCAAAATTAAGATCAAGCAATAGATTAGAGAAGCAAACGATAGTATTAGCGCAGTATTAAAGTATCAAAATGATCAAGAAACTTACAAAGAAAAATAAATTCTCAGCAGCCAAAATCCCTAAAAAATGCTTAAGAAAAGGGGATTCTCGTTTTTGGGAAACCTAGGGCTACATATACATTTTGGCAAGATGCCAGGGAATATGCCCATAAGAAGACAAAAATTAACGTCCACCTGATCGGTTGGAACATCAACCGATCGGGGGAGACGACCGTTGACTTGGTCTTCAGCTTCTGAGATACTTCACCCGATCACTGAACCGATCGGGTGAAGTCTTGAACTTTCGAGCTGGGGAAGATCGGCTACAGGTGACCCGATCGGTTGAGTATCAACCGATCGGGTGAAGTTCAGCTCCAAAAACAGAGAGCACTGCGGCATCCAACCAATCACAGGAGCGATCGGCTGGGTTCTTCTTCATTGCTGCTTCTGATCGGGTCTGATACACGTGCACGAACCGATCAGGTGGGACTGTCCACCCGATCGGTTGAGGGCTTATACATGGTATACTTTGACGTTTGGCCCTCAGGATCTTGTGTGGCATCTCTCGTTGCTCCGGGGACTCATGATGTGTGCTTTATATGTCCCCTACGCTAGCAATCTCCTGTAATAGCACATAAACACAAAGAAAGTGAAAAGAAACTAAAAATCACAAAAGAATAGATATGAAACAGCGTTAAACGACGAGAAATCACAGAGAAGGCGTGCGTGAATATATAAAATATAAACGCACGTCAAAATCCCCCAAGCTGAACCCTTCCTCGTCCTCGAGGAAGACGAGTGAGGATATGAGCTCAGAGGGAAAAATAGAAATGAAGAATCAGAAAACGAAAAGAAAATCCTAGATCACCCGTCAGAGCCAACGAAATTCAACACGACATACTAAGCAAGCATGCGATAAGCATATCACTAAACCCCAGAATATGAGTCCATACAAGTGTCGTAGGTTCACGCGGTGAAGCGCGGGTGAGTGAGGTCGTGAGCTAGCAGACGGTGTGACTATCTAAATTGTGCAATAAAGCTCCATATACTCATACCCATGGAATGACCCAAATATCGAATCAATTCGAATAAGCGGTGAATAACAGTTCAAGAATGCATGAGAATAAAGTAAGAATAGAAAACATATCATATGTCGGAGACTCTACTGCTAGGAACTAGGGGATCACTGCATGAATGCCAAGATGATTGCTAGAAAATTCCTATGCCAAGTGTGTTTGAAAACGAAGGGGGTTGAGTAGGTGTGGAGGGGAGCACTTGGTGAAAATTCTCGCCTTTCCTTTATTCATGGCGGTAGGAATAATATTCACAATGGAAGATATTTTTGGGTTTTGGATATTTGTATTTTTTTGGGTTTTTGCTATACATATTTTTTTCTTGTTTCTCTTTTTTTTTTGAATTTTTCTTCTCTCCTTTTTTTGGAAGTGGGATAGTGAAAAGTGTGCACTCCCCCAAATGGGAGAACAATGCACGACGAGGGGATCTGCACCAAGTAAAACAAAAAAGAATTCGAATTCTAAACACTTGGCAAAAGAAATTTTTTTTGCAGATTAGAACATAAGCAAATGGGTTATCCTAGTCCTATTGGTAGAGTCCCGACACATGCGATTTGAAGCGTAATATATATAGATTTATGCAAAAAGAAAAAGATAGTGGCGGCAATATACCGCATATACAAAATTGAAGCATGATAGCCTAGGGGTCATCCAACGACATGCATATAAAACAACATCACAAGCACACCAACTAGCTAGTCACGACACAACTCACACAAAAGCAAAGTGGACCCACGGAGCATAAAATGCAATAGGACTCGTCTTCCTAGGGTTAGTGAGAATGATTATCGTAGCTAAGCTAAGTGTGTGTGGTTTCGTGGCAGTTCATCATGTGGGGTCATTTCTAGGAGAGTGAGAATAATAAGAAGGAAAGAAAAAGGAAAAACACGATGAAATTGACTAAAAATAATGGAAAAAAGACAAGGCTGACGCACAAAGTGCGACTCCCCCAAGCTGAATGTTGCATTGCCCTCAATGCAATAAGAGTAAATACGGGAGGGTAATGAAATTGGAAGGGAAGTACGCACCGGCACAGAAAAGTGAAAAACAAGAAAAACACACAAAACGAGACAGAAAAATAAAGAAGATAAACATCCAAACCAACTATATAAAACACATACACACGACACACAAAAACACACACACAATAAACATGACACGACAATCATCACAAAAAAATTGATTTCCCCAAGCTAATCATGACAATGCTAGAGAAAAGATTTGATCGTGGTGGATCAGAAGAAATAGCTAGGGGAAATCAGAAAAAACAAAAATCAAGATGCAGGAGTGGTGAGCTCCTCATCCTCCTTGGAAGAGAGTGGAGGGGTGTGGGGGGGAGAAGTGATGGATGTGCGAAGAAGTGGGGAAGGAGGTGGAGATATTGGATGAATGGGCTCGGTGGGGATATGGATGATGGGTGGGGTGACGTTGGTGAAGGAGGATGGTAAGGATATGGCGATCGATGAGGTGGGTGTGGGTAAAGATTTCGCGTGCACAACTAACTTCTTGCGACGCGAGTAGGCGGTGGTGATGGATGTGAAGGGTGAAGGGAGTGAAGGATCGACGGTAGTAGTGGTGGGTGGAGAAGAAGTGGCGGGAAGCAAAACGGTGGTGGTGGAAGGAGGGGATGATCACCAAGGGGGTGATGGAGGTGGTGGAGATGGTGGTAGAGGACCGTGAATGTGTGTAAGAAGGCAGATAATCGTGGAGACGTTTCGGTTGAGAGTGAGGATACATGGATGTGAGAGGAAGGAAGTGGATGGGTCCGAGGATGTAGAGGAGGATGTGCCAGCACACAGAGTAGCCAACTCAGCCTCAAGAGCAAGGTGAGCAGAGGTGGCCTGGCGTACAACAGAAGTGATGCCGGCTGTAGTGGTCGTGCCGGCACCAGAGGCTAGGCCAAAGAGGGCCGTAGTAAGTGCCTCAGAAGAAACAGGGACAACAGCCAGGGTGGCGACACTAGGTCCAGCCCTGGGGTCCTCTCTGAACGCAGGGATATCCTGCTGGCCCAAGTGGATGGCAGGTGAAGGTGGTCGAGGTGCGTCAGGGAGTGGAAACTGAAGATGTAACCCCCCTACAAACTCGAGATCAGGAGGAAACGACCAATCTGCCTAAAGATGAATGGACATGCTGCCAAGATTTGGTAGAATGGTATATGGTACAGGGGGTGGCCATAGTAAATATCAAACCGACCGTTGCCCCGCGGCCGGATCATATGTGTGTGCCTCGGGACATCGAGGTCATGATATGTGGATCCTTGGGCACATGGCAAATCAGGGGGAATCACGATGTTGAAAGGAGGGTGTAAGGAAATGAGAGTAATGAGGCTGCCACATCAATATTTACCCTTGTTTACGCGGCTAATATCAATGAGTTTTTGAATTAGCCATGCATCAGCGTTAATGCGTACGCGCAGGGCCTCGAAGCTAATCCCTCAACACCGGAAATGAAGGGAAAAGTCATCGTCCAAAGGATGAATAAATCCGGGATGGTCACGGTACTGGACTCATCCCTAGGAAAGAAAGTGCTCGATATGATACGGTGGACGAGACATAAGACTGGGTGGATGATGGAAGAGGCCTTGGCCTTGCCTCTAGGATAATGATCGTGAAGAGTGAGGCGTCCCCAAAAGTGATCAACATCGAAGTCGGCATGAAATTCATATGGAAGGATATGGCCTTCGAGATTGAGGAAACCGAAAATTTTGTTGATGGTGGTCAAATCTGTACGGAAGATTCGATTTTGAAGGCGGAAATTGATAATTGACCCCGCCTCAGTTTTGAGAGTCGAGAGAAATTCGAGTGTGAGGATGGGGTAAGATGGGGCACGGGAGTGTAAGAAACTAAGCTAACCTAAATTCGCAAATAGGGACTCGACTCTGGAGAAAACTCCGAGATCGAGTAGGATTTGATTGTGTGCAAATTTAATGGCTAAGTGAGATCGTTGGTCGAGTCGAGAATTGAAGTCTTTATGGTCCTGACTCAAGAAACAGACTCCCTGTGGTCCCATCAGTGGGTCCACCACATGTAAGATAGGTTGGGGTGGTGGTTGGGTAGGCGGAGGAGGAGGAGCGCATCTACACGTAGAACGTGTGGATTTGTGTCTCTTACGAGACGGCTCCTCTTCCTCCATGATTTGCTTACCCTTGTCCTTATCGTTTGCCATGATTGTGTGGCGGTGTAGTGTGATATGCAAGATTATATTAGTGTGCACACAACCAATGACAAAGGAGTAAAATAATAATACTTGGGCAATAATAAAAATCAAGCTAAGGAGAGAGTTTACCCAGTTATCAAGCAAGTCCTTGCTCCGAAAAGATTTCGCGCCGTGCTACGGAGTGATTTGGGAAGCCACCGCATGCTAATCCAACAAGAAATCAAAAATTTCGAAAAATGGCCATTTTCTGATTTGGGAAGCCACCACATGTGAATGTTCACCCGATCAATGATAATGTTACCCGATTGGTTCACTTATGTGTTGAAACTGGCCATTTTCTGATACTGGCCACCTGATCGGTTGGTGCATGAACCAATCGGGTGGGGCCCTTCCTGCACAAAAACAAAAAATTTTCTAAGTATCCCAACAAAAGCTCGCATAGTAGAATTTATTCACAAAAAATAGTAAACTAATCCTATTAAAACCGACAAAAGTTCAAAACATGGGTTGCCTCCCATGAAGCACTGTTGTTTATAGTCGTTTGTCGACTCCCGATATATGATATTCATGGAGGTTTGTACGGGTGACGCCCAATGATCGGCATCCTTCTAGCTGTTGGTGCAGGGGCTCTTGTTGTTGATAGAGGTGACAGGTGAATGGTCTCAATGACTCTCCCGCTGGTGATGTCCGTGGGCTTTTCCCTCATGTTGCCGTCAATCGCCTCTCTCCTCAAAATGCGGACTTCATCAGCTGTGAGCTCCAACGGCTCTTTCCCTTTGCTCCTTGCTAGAGCAATCTTTCCAAATCCGGGGGGAGTCGTCCCGGAGACACATACTTCTTCAGCGACTTCTACTTTTTCCAACCCATCGTGCTTCTCAAGTCCTTCCAAGCCTTCGGGGGGGGGGGGGGGGGGGGGTTCCTTGAAAGAACCTCCCAAGCTCATGCATCTATTGCCCTCTCTTCCTCAATCTCCAGCATGTTGCATCTGTGTTCCTCTAGGGGTGACTTCATTGATAATGCCAAGTCAAACTCTACTTTCTGATCTCCACGTTCAGAGACAGTTTCCCTTTCTTGACGTCTATGAGTATGCCTGTGATTGCCATGAAGGGTCTCCCGAGAATAATCAGAGTGTGATTATCCTCAGGCATGTCCATAACTACGAAATCGGTTGGCACATGCATACCGCTGACGTTGACCGGCAAGTCATCGACTACCCCCACCGGGTACTTAACTGATCTGTCTGCCAGCTGAATAGTCATTCACGTCGGTTCAAGCTCACCCATATTTATCCTCCTGTAAAGCGACAGGGGCATCAGACTTACGCTTGCACCCAAGTCGACAAGCGCTCGCTTGATGGATACCTCCCATATTGAGCATGGGATAGAAAAACTCCCGGGGTCTTTCAGTTTTGGGGGATTTGCTCGTTGGATAAGGGCGCTGCACTCCGCCGTTAGGAAAACTTTCTCTTTCCTTGTCCCCTTTGTTACCAAATCTTTAAGAAATTTTGCATATGAGGGAATGGTCTCGATAGCTTCTAGAAAGGGGATTTACAGACTCAAGTCCTTCACCATGTCAAAAACTTGCTGTACTTCTCATCGATTTTTTGCTTTGGCAAGCCTTTGTGGGAATGGCAATGTAGGCTTGAAGACCCTTGAGTTCTCGTCCTCATTTTTCTTATTCTCTTCAGAAACTCCCTCCGGAGTCACGAGGGTTGACATCGAAGCTCCATTGTCATTTACTTCCATATTTGGTCTCTCATTGACCAATGGTGCCTCAGGTTCTTTCACGGCCTCCCACGTCGGAATCTGCGTACCACTCCTCAAGACTATTGCGGACACATTTGCTTGACCGTGCGTCAAGGCTAAAGTTTGGTTAGGTCCCCTTGGGTTCACCTCTGGCTGGCCCGGCAATTGCCATTGTGCTTTCTGAAGATTGGCCCTTGTAACCCCAGCTGGGCCACTTGGTCCACCAACGACTTCTGTCCAATCTGCAACTGTAGGTTGATCTTCTCTTGGTTTGATATATACTGAGTAAGGAGGTTTTCAATAGGAGAGGCCACCCGTTGTTGATTGTATTGTTGCTGCTGGGGTGGGGGCTGCTGATTTCTAGGAGGGTACTGCTGATATATCTGCTGTTGCTGAGGTTGCTGATATAGTGCCATGTAGCTGAAGTTTGGGTGGTTCTTGTTGTTAGGAGAATATGTGGGATTTGAGCTTATCCTCGGCGGATAAGGTGCATTACCCGTGGGGTTATAAAAGAGGGCACTCGCTTGATCCACCGGTGCCGCGATGTCTCCACCATCAAATTCTCCCATAACTTTGGTTTCTACCGCTGCCACATGCTGAGTGTTGGCCCCACCGGCCCCGACCATGAATGCTGAAATCTGGGTGGACAACAAATCAAATTTTCTTGATAGTTTATTTACTCCTTCCACCCGGTGCATTCCTCTAGATTTTGATGTGGCACATTCATCGCTTCACCTTTCATTGTTCGATGCCATATTTTCCAGAATATTACCGGCATCAACTTCATTACGTTCCATGAAGGATCCTCTCACCGTGGCATCCATTGAGGACTTCACGTCGTCCCTCAGCCCATTGTAAAACAAGTTTATAATCTGCCAGCGGGGGAGCTCATGGTGAGGGCATTTCCTCTGCATTTCTTTTAACCTCATCCATGCTTCATGCAATGATTCATGGTTGGCTTGGGAGAAGAAGGAGATTTCGCTCCTCAGCTTCATTGTCTTCCCCGGAGGAAAGAATTTGTTCAAGAACGCATTTGATAGCTTCTCCCAAGTTGTAAATATATTGGGGTCCTTCCCCCTCAGCCATTTTTTTGCCTTGTCACGTAGAGAAAATGAGAACAATCTCAACCGGATCACTTCAGTTGACACGTCATGGATGTTGAAAGTCTCACACTTCTCTAGAAAAGAATCCAGGTTCTCAATCGGGTTTTCCATAGGAGCCCCAAAAAATGGTCCTGTTGGATCCAAGCCATTAGCGACGGCTTTAGCTTAAAATTTCCGGTCGTGATGGCCGGAGGTTGAATGCTAGGCGTGGATCCGATGGACGTCATAGAGTACTCGAGCAAAGACTTCTGTGGAGGGATATTGGCTGCCATGGCGAATTCTTCTCTTCTTCTTCTTTCAGCATTGATACGCCTCAGAGTGGCGTTTATCTCGGGATCAAGAGGAACCAAGTCGTCAAGACTTCTTGAGTTCCTGTGCATCAAAAATCAGATATACCTATGAAGCATGTATGGTATGATGCGAAATAATAACAAAGAATAAAAAGAATAAAAAATAAAATAAAAAATAAAAATAAAAATGGAGAATGTGAAAATTATCACGTGGTAGGGATGTGAACTAGTCTCGGGGGTTAACTGGGTCCTAACTGAAACAAGCACGTTGCCTCCCCGGCAACGGCACCATAAAGCTTGACGTCCCCCGGTTTTGCACTATATAAGGTCGGATGGGGGATACCAGAATTAAATATTTATAACCGCAAGCGCACGGTGTCGAAGTGTGGCTTGAAGGTCAAACTCAGGAAGGCGTGTGGTGTGCTTGTCAACAAAGAGGAACCGGATCACCCAGGAACTTGGCTTCCACCCTCTCATGTGTTCTCTCTATTACGATCGACGGATAGGAATACGATCAGATTAGAGGGTTTAGTGGTGGGACGTTGGCTCTGATAGTGGTACCTAGCGTCCCACGGGCATGATATTTCGGTCGATGCCCAGGATGATACGCTAGGTCTACCTGGGTTCAGACGGTGGGCATTCCCATGTCCAACACTGACCGACTCCAGGAGCACTAAGCTCGCAATGGTTGTTCCTGACATTTCATCCAAGCCGTTTCCACGTGCGAGGAATCAATGTCTACGCTAGGGGTGTGAGCTATGGCTAGGGGATCAAACTCCCGTTTTATTTTCCCTTGGCACGATGGTCAGAGGTGGTCTTTCTCTCGCCAATGACAATAAAACGTCCCGCGTAACCATCTAAATCACTATATCCTATCGAAACCTTAATCCTATGGTCGTTCTAGGGAGAACCCACGAAGGGGCTTCCACCAATGTCCCAGATTACGAAACTACTCACTAATCATTGCAAAAGATTCAATGCAACAAAATATAGCCATCAAAATTAAGATCAAGCAATAGATTAGAGAATCAAACGATAGTATTAACGCAATATTAAAGTATCAAAATGATCAAGAAACTTACAAAGCAAAATAAATTCTCAGCAGCCAAAATCCATAAAAAATGCTTAAGAAAGGGGATTCTCGTTTTCTGAGAAACCTAGGGCTATATATACATTTTGGCAAGATGCCAGGGAATATTCCCACAAGAAGACAAAAATTAACGTCCACCCGATCGGTTGAAACATCAACCGATCGGGTGATACGACCGTTGACTTGGTCTTCAGCTTCTGAGATACTTCACCCGATCACTGAACCGATCGGGTAAAGTCTTGAACTTTCGAGCTGGGGAAGATAGGCTACAGGTGACCCGATTGGTTGAGTATCAACCGATCGTGTGAAGTTCAGCTCCAAAAACAGATATCACTGCGGCATCCAATCGATTGCAGAACCGATCGGTTGGGTTCTTCTTCGTTGCTGCTTCTGATCGGGTCTGATACGCGTGCACGAACCGATCCGGTGGGACTCTCCACCCGATCGGTCGAGGGCTGATACATGATATACTTTGACGTTTGGCCCTCAGGATCTCGTGTGGCACCTCCCGTTGCTCCGAGGACTCATGATGTGTCTTTATATGTCCCCCACGCTGGCAATCTCCTGCAATAGCACATAAACACAAAGAAAGTGAAAAGAAACTAAAAATCACAAAAGAATAGATATGAAACAACGGATAACAACGAGAAATCACCGAGAAGGCATGCGTGAATATATAAAATATAAACGCACGTCAAAAGCATATGGCATAATTTTTCATAACCAAATTTCTCTTCCCCTTTAGCATATCAACAAGATGAGAAGGTGTAAATTGATAATCACTAAGGGTTAGGGAAACCTACTAATCTATATGCACAACATAATACGAATGAAATACAATGACATATAAATGAAAATAACATGATAGCAATCAAACATTTCATACTCCCACATAGTCATAAAAAATATGCAAACTTGGCAGTAATGGACGAACTCACACATATATGTGTACAAAAAGTAATCATACAAGCATGGTACCTAAGCAATGAATTGAAAAGTGAGTGAGTTAGCAAGGTGGAAATCAGACAAAGGCTGAGCTTGATTTTTATATATAGTCGCATGAGAATATGTCATTCCTAATATATGATTCTATATATGTGTTCATATCATGCCTAGAAACATTCTTAAGAATCTACAAAGATAGTGATTTTGGATTCTTAAGAAGAGTTTGTGTAATGGCATGAGTAGGAAGTTGGGATGCACGCTTGTAAAGTGGAACATAAATATTAGCGTGTCCCGTGTGTGAAACATGCAAATTAGCATTAATTCTAGCATGAAAATTTTTAAGCCACATGTTATAAATAATCCATGAATAAATATATGAATATGAATTATGAATACACAATGCACATGAGTCAAGAATTTGACACAAATGACATACATAGACATAAATGGCATAAAAGACACATAATATGCAAACATAGGGCATGCATGAGATAGTCTCAAACACAAAGTGACATCTATATGCATCAACACACATAGATACCAAATGTAAGAATATACTTACAACATTAAGCCCCCTACTTTGGTGCATCACTTAAGCACCATCAACTCCATTTGAATGGAAACCTTTGAAAAACAAGGAGTTGGTATCCCAAAGTGGATTGAACCTAGAAAATATAATTTTGGTATCCAAAAACCTTTTTGGATCCTGTGGGTTAGGCAAAAAATTTAAATATTAAATTCAAATAATTGTAACCCATATCCTAATGTAATCACACACAATTTTTATGATACATGTAATCATGTCACTTGATAAATATTTAACCACATGTATGCATGTACCAATTGTACCAAAAGTAAATATGTATTTTAATCCAAAAGCGTGACATGTATCACATGCAACAAAACATAAATATGAACCAAATCATGTATTGCATGAGAAAGTATTAAATATTCTAGACATGAAAATCCTAAACACAATGATTTACTAATAATCAAACAATGGAAATCAAATTCAATAATTATTTAAGTTTCCAACAAACATGAGCATCCAAGACCGATATGCATACAAAAGAATAAATCAATTCTTAACACAAATGCTTTGGTACCCATAAAATGAATATAAACTTATGAAACCAAACATGTTGGGTCAATGAAAACTAACCTTTTAGAAACCAAGTCCAAGAGGACCTTGATTTACCAACATAATCATCATTCAAAATAATATCATGAATATAAGATTGCACATACATAACCTTAGCGTAATTGCTAGTGTTCTTAGGACCCAAAATAGTGTATGTTTTGGTTATCCTCTTCTTAGTGGTTGCATGCATAAAAGGTTAATCTCTACGTGGTGCATGTGGCCTAGGAACATGGGATCTAGCAAGAGCATGTGGATGTGTGTATGGAACATTGTGTTGTGCTAAAGCATGATGATGGACATGTGATCCATGGTGTGGTGTTGCATACAAACGTGGATGAACATGAGGTGCATATGCATGAAGATGTCATGAGAATAAGCATGCATACGTGGATGTGATGTGTGATCATAAGCATGTGAAGGTGCATGAGCATGAGTACGTGCATGAGAGTGTCTCAAATGAGTGTTTTCACGTGCTCATGGGTGTGGAGCATAAAAACTATCATTTGTAGGAATATGTGGAGTGGAGGTATTCCTATGAGTATTGGTGTACATAAATGCATGTCCTTCCTTTGATGTCCACCCTTGGTGGGTTTCTTTGCAAAGGAGGGATGAATAGGAGTGGTGGTTTCCTTGGTAGTAGAACTACTCGAGTTGTTATAGACACCACTCGTGGATGCACCAAAGGATGGCCTCACAAAATCTATATTTACTTCACTATAGGAGGTGCGTGCATTGGATGCACTTGCCTTAGAATAACCAAGGCCAACATGATGGTTTGCCGGTAGTTGATTCTTTAGCAAATCATCCAAAATGTCATTTTCCTTATTGAATCTCTCAACAATGGAGTACATGAGCTCATATTTCTTCGAAATTGAAGAAATGGTGGCATTCAAGGTGGATGCACGTGTGGTGAGCTCATGCACTTGGGATTTGAGAGCCTCATTCTCAATGACTAAACTAGTGTTTTGAGATTGAAGATTTTCAATCTCAAAATCGTTACTATCCATAATGGAAACATGATCAAGTTGAGATTTGAGGGACTCCACCTCTTTTCTCAACATGCCATTTTGAGTAAGCAAACTTGCTTTCTCAATGGCGAGTGTCTTAACAATGGTGTCATTGTGTAGATGTGTTAGTGAGACTAGCAATATTATTCTTAGCATCACAATATTTACGCATAATCTTTTGATATTTATCAAATAATTGTTCATTTGCAATTCTAAGATCATCCATTGTTACCTCTTCATCGTTGCTATCACTTTCACTAGAACACTTGATTCATCACTAGAATCACCCGTAGTAGCATCCTCTCATGCCATCAAACCCATGAATGAATCCCTTTCATCAATAGAGGAAGAACACTCCGAGGTGGACTCTTCTTGCTCCGCTAGCATATGCCATATTTGATATGATGTCATAGCCTTGGACACATGCATAAGAATATCATAGGTTAAATAATCAAGCAAAATGTCCATTACATCTTCATTTTTCTCCATCAATTCTTTTTAATGTCCATTCTTGTTCGGAAGTGGTAGGTGCACGAAGGGGCTTCTCCACAAGCTTCCAATAATCTTCATCAATGGATTGAATATAGGCCTTCATCTTTACACACCAAATTTGATAGTTCGGTCCAATAAGAAATAGTGGAGTAGGCCTTTGTGTGTTGTTGTTGGTTGCCATATCTATTACCTTGCTCTGATACCAATTGTAAGAACATTGTGCTATGAGGAAGAAAAATTAGAGGGGGTGAATAGTGTTTTATATAATTATAAGGAATTTACGCCAAATAAAACCATACTTGACCAACAAATGCGGAATTAAAGAAATGATCAACAACACAATGAATAATGCAATGCAAACATGCAATGTATCCACCCAAGTCAAACCCGACTTGTTACCGGTGCCCTAATCTAGTAACACCCGAGATCACACTTGGATACTCTAGTAAATACCACTAGAGCTTCCCTTTAGCCCACTTATGGAAACCCCAACAAGTGCAATCGACCTACAATCTAACACGTAAATACCGTAATCCCACAACTTGGAACTAAGCACACTCTCACAATCCGAGAGCAAATCCTTTCCTTGACTCCCACAACTTGGGATCAAGCCAACCCTCTCACCAACCGAGAGTACTCAACAAAATAGAAGTATTGAGAATGAAATATACACCTTGAAATACACTCACCTATGCCTTGAATAAGAACTTACTTATGAAGGTTATAGTGTGTGTATGTGAAGTGCTCAATGAGGGAGGAGATATCCCTCGAGATGCTTGCCCAAAGATGAAAGCAAATCTGGCTTAGATATGTGCTTTAGAGCATAGAGGGCAAGAGAGAATTAGAGAGCACTTAAGAGGAGAAAGCGGCTTGAAATGAGACTTGAAATGTTTTCTTAAGGGACGAAGAGTTTTCACATATTCAGCCCATCTCCTATATATTAGCTCAAGGGAAGCCCAAAACCCTATGCGAAAAGACCCACAAACTAATCTTCAAACGGCTATAAATGGGCTGAAAACGACTTGGATAGTCGCCTGTAGAAGGGGGGACAGTCGCCTGGTCCACTGTAGCCAACGTCTATAAACTAAAACAATGGCATGATAGAAGATGACCAGTTGACTATAGAAGGATGACAAGTCGCTGTCCACCTGGGCAGTTGCCTGTCGAACCTACAACTGGCGGCTGTTCGATGGCAGATTCTGCAAATTTTCAGTACAGCTGATGACTAAAACATCCATATCTACCACTACAGATATCCAATTGGAGTGATTCAAGTTGGATTGGAAAGCTAACAAAATTTTCTTCCAAATGAGAATTGAATGTACACAAATTTCCAACTACAAAAAAACTGACAGGACTTTGAATCTGACTGATAGGTGCAGGAAATCTGATATCGGCTCACGAAAATAGTCGTAACTTGAACTACAGATATCCGATTGGAGTGATTCAAGTTGGGTTAGAAATCTTGGTGAGTTAGCTAACTAATTGAAGTATATTGGATGAAAAATGCTAACTACAGAAATATTGGTATTAGTTTGAAGGCAGACTGGTTAGAAAAACAGAATACAGCTTCAAACAGATTTGGGCTCTCTTTAGAAACAGGCAACTGCTGAAGTGTAACCATGCATCTGGTGAGCACACTAGTCAACTGGTGATCCTTCGTCAGGCCCTTGTTTTGAGTCAAAAGTTCAGATTCAAGTTTTGAAATCCTAGAAGCATATAAGGTCAACTAGAGGCTATATTAATAATTGTATAGGTAGTGCATATGCCTCTAAGTAGTTCTAATTCAATGCTTAACATTCTAAGACTCACAAAGAAGTAAATACTAAAGATTACAATGAATATCTTTACTTCTTCATGGCCTTGCGTCTTTTAGTTGTATGTCTTGAATGTCTCCAACGTCATCTAGTTTCGGATCCTTAATATGTTCTTTGAAGCTTTTGAATCATCCATTCATTTCTTCTCTTTGGATTGAATCTCCATTCATTTGTTGAAGCCATTAACTTGAGGTTTGATGTAGTCTTTGAGTTCTTAAGCCAATGCTTCACCTTTGTTGATTTACGAAGTTCTCCACTTGAATTAACATGTGTAGTCACGTTTGATCTTCTTGAATCTAATTGGTAACTCATAGTTAACTGCAATCACATAGGTTAATCAGAATTATTTATATTTAATCATCATCAAAATCAAGGTGGAGAGTCCAATACTCAACAGTATTGCCCCACTTAAAGTGCCTTGGGCCGAGAAGAGCCGAGGAGGTCATCCGCGAGATACATGAAGGATTCTACGGGAATCATCATGGTGGCTACACCCTGGCATATAAGGCAGTCCAGCAGGGCTACTATTGGCCGATTATGCTGAAGGATGCAATCAACTTTGTTAGGCGGTGTGAGGAGTGCCAGAAATTCTTCAAGCATACAAAGGCTCCTCCCGTCAACCTGATTC
This sequence comes from Scilla litardierei, assembly GCA_030789695.1. Taxonomy (NCBI): domain Eukaryota; kingdom Viridiplantae; phylum Streptophyta; class Magnoliopsida; order Asparagales; family Asparagaceae; genus Scilla; species Scilla litardierei. Next base: position 105,556,715 of record CM061135.1, on the reverse strand, counting down.
CAATTCTCAGCCCGGTTCCATTTGCATGTGGGGCCTCGACATCCTTGGACTGTTCCCATTGGAAACTGGAGGAAGGAAGTTCCTAGTTGTCGCCGTCGATTACTTCACCAAATGGATCAAAGCGGAGCCCCTAGCATGTGTTACCTCAAAAGACATGAAGAACTTCGTCTGGAAGTCTATCATATACCACTTCGGGATACCCCGCTCCATTGTAATAGACAACGAGACGCAGTTGGTTGAACAGGAAGACGTGCAAGTGCACGCCTTCCACTCCCAAGCGTAGGAGTGTCAATGCAATAAATTTATAACCGGTGAGTACCGGGTCGGATCACAGGGACAAGTCGTTCTATATTCACAAAATTGATCGATAAAGAAAAATAAAGCGTGTTACAACCACCTAGCTAACGGTGGAAAAGTGTGAGAAAATGTGTGGTGAAACTAAAATCCTATCATAAGTGGGTAGGGTTAGAGAGCCAAATGAGGATTTAGGATAGCTAGGAGAGAAAGCATGGGTTGTGGGTTTACTAAGATTGGTGTTAATCAAGCTCAAATTACCGCATATAACTCAATTGATCATTCGACTAAGGACACTCAATCGGAAAATTTAGTATTAAAGAACACAACAATTAGCAATAGGGATGGATGTATTATCATGGCACTAATCAAATTAGGAACATGGATTCATCTCGAATTGTGCCCTTTCGGGTCTTTACCAATGAAAATGTGCCCTAATAATACATCCAACATCTACAATGAAAATGGGCAAGGTGAAATTAAAGCAAGAATTAACAACCAACCATAATGAATCACAATCCACACCAATCACACTACTCCATCATACTAAATAAGATGAGATTTATAGACAAATTCATCTAGAGTTCAATACAACAAGAGAAATGCAAAATTACAAAAGAAGAGAGGCAAGAGATCACCAATCTCTCAAGAAATGAGGCTTCCCTCTCACTTGGGCACCTCCTCCAAGCTTCTCCTTCATCCCCATGGCCTCCAAGCTCCTCCCTAGCCTTTGGAAAAGAAGAAGGGCTCCCAAAGCCCTAAAATCTCCCAAAAATGCAAGCATACCCAGGCTCCTCCCGCTGACCTGATTCCAATTCTCAGCTCGATTCCATTTGCCATGTAGGGCCTCGACATCCTCGGACTTTTCCCATTGGAAACCGGAGGAAGGAAGTTCCTAGTTGTCGTCGTCGATTACTTCACCAAGTGGATCGAAGCGGAGCCCCTAGCACGCGTTACCTCAAAAGACATGAATAACTTCGTCTGGAAGTCTATCATATATCACTTCGGGATACCCCCGCTCCATTGTATTGGACAACGAGACGCAGTTCGACTCCGCAGGCTTCAGAGAATTCTGCTCGAATTGGGGCCTCAACCTCCACTTCGCCTCTGTAGCATACCTACAGTGCAATGGCATGGCCGAGGCTGTGAACAAGTGCATCCTCAAACCCTTGAAGAAGAAGGCCGACAACGCTCCTAGATGTTGGCCTGATGAGCTATCCGGCATCATTTGGTCTTACCGCACCACCTACAAAGCTTCAACTGGCGAGAGCTCCTTCATGCTAGCTTATGGGGTGGAAGCCGTTATCCCGATTAAGGTCGACGAACATTCTCTCTGCCTCCAATACTTCAACGAACAAGAGAATGAAGAAGAACTCGACCTCAACACCGAACTCCTCGATGAGGTAAGTGATCGTGCTTTAACATGTCTTATCAAGCATAGCCAAAGGATGGAAAGGTACTACAATTCTTGGGTGAAGAAGCGAAGCTTCAGAGTTGGTGACCTCATCCTCAGGGATGCCACCTTCAAACCCGAGGTCGGCTGCTGCAGAAAGCTCTCCATCAAATGGGAGAGCCCCTACAAAATAGCAGACATCGTGGGACCCGCAACCTACATTTTGGCAAACATGGAGGGCGAAGAACTAGCTCATCCGTGGAACGCCCAACACTTACTCAAGTTCTATCAATAAAATTTGTAATTTTATATTTGTATAAACAATGTGTTGTTTGAATAAAAGTTTCAGATCCCATCAAAGATAGAAAGAGCCTCCATAAAGGTCGCCTTAATAATCCGGAGCGGGCTAACTCACTACAAGGAAACTCTTGTGTTTTCGTTTGTACTACGTATTATGCAAACTAAAATTGCATCCCGCCAAACAAACTGAAGTTATAACTACGGGGTCGGCTATAGCCCATCAATATCAGCCCTCTCAAAGACCTCTGGGGTAGTTTGCCATCCAAACCGGTGTGATAAATGCGGGGTCGGCTACGGCCCATCTATACCCGCACTCTTGAATACCTCTGGGGCAGTTTTCCATCCAAACCGGAGTAATAAATACAGGGTCAGCTACGTCCCATCTATACCTGCACTCTTGAAGACCTCCGGGGCAGTTCGCCATCCAAACCGGAGTGATAAATGCAGGATCGGCTGCAGATCTATACCCACACTCTTGAAGACCTCTAGGGTAGTTCTCCATCCAAACCGGAGTGATAAATGCGGGGTAGGCGATGGCCCAATACCCGTCTAATTACATAGGATGTGCGGTAGGTGACAGCACAATACATGCCCTATCAAAGACTTCCGGGGCAGGTCGTGGTACAGCTACCCATAGCATGTCGGACTTCACTAACCAAACTGGACAGGGGCATGACGGAGGGGCTACGGCCCCGACCTCATCCTCAGGAAGACCTCCGAGGCAGTTCGGCATCCAAACCGGAGTGGTAAATACGGGGTCGGCTGCGGCCCATCTATACATGCACTCTCGAAGACCTCCAAGGCAGTTCGCCATCCAAACAGAGTGATAAATGCAGGGTCAGCTATGGCCCATCTATATCCGCACTCTTGAAGACCTCCAGTGCAGTTTGTTATCCAAACCAGAGTGATAAATATGGGGTCGGCTATGGCCCATCTATACCCGCACTCTTGAAGACCTTCGGGACAGTTCAACATCCAAACTGGAGTGATAAATGTGGGGTCAGCCACGGCCCATCTATACCCACACTCTTGAAGATCTCTGGGACAGTTTTCCATCCAAACCGGAGTGATAAATACAGGGTAGGCGACGGCCCAATACTCGTTCGATTACAGAGGATGCTGGGTAGGCGACGACCTAATACCCATCCTCTCAAAGACTTCTGGGGCAGGTCGTGATGCAGATACCCATAGCGTGCCAGACCTTGCTAACCAAACTGGGTAAGAAAGCAAGCTAATTTGCACCAAACAAAGATCCGGGGTATGCCACATCCAGCGCCCCCAAAAGATGATCTATCTCTACAAAGAACTTTGCCAACTTGACTACGTCCAAACTCTACAACATTTCGCTTCTCCCAGCTCCTAGGCTTTTTCGAGCAGAAAGTTGGGGGCATACAAGTACATACAAGTACAAACAAGTACAAAGACAAATGAGGTGAACTACCTCAAACGTGATGTCTTTCATTAACTTAAAAATATTTCACCTAGTTTCTTTTAAAGAAAACTATATACAAGTCCTAAGCCTGGCCCCAAGATCCGCCCTACATATGCTCTCCCAACAGCTAACTATGGCATCGCAACTCGGTCGCCGACCTCCTCATGCGCCTCTGCTTGTTTCTCTGCCTTGCACTTCGCTAGTTCCGTCGCTGCGACCTCCCCTTGGCCTCCCACATCGCCACCAGCCTGATCGCTGCCAGACGGACCTCCTGCTTTGCTGGATTTCTCTTTCTCCTTACCATCCAAAGCCACCGACAATGCAGAGAAGTCGACCTCCAGCCTGAGATGCAGCCTCTTCAACCTCTTCTCCGCCCTCTCGAGGCTCGCCTAAAGGCCCGCCTAGAGGCCCGCCTCTCGACCCTTCGCCATGCTCTTGACCCGCACATCCTTAATGATGGGAAGGAGCTTGTCTATCTGGTATTTGCAGACGGCCTCTGCCTTCAAGGCCTCAGGATCGATCTTCTTTAGCTTCGCCACCTGACGTGCAAGCTCGGAGATCCCCTACCACTTTGCCTCCACCTCCACGACATGGGCACTCTTCAAAGCGACCCTTCGGGCCTCCACCTCCTAAAGCTTTCATGCCAGCTCCTCCGAGATTTTGTACTGCTTCTCTATATCCCTTTCTAGGTCGCATAGAACCCGCGGTCTTCTTCCAACTTCTCCTCCCTGTTCTGCAGCCGCTCGACGACCTCCTTGAGTTCGGCTTCCCTCTTCTGCAGCTCATCAGTGGCTGCCTTAAGCTCCACCTTCTTTTGCCTGATGGTCACCTTGAGCATGGCCACGTTAGTGTGGTGTTGCAAGGACGTCATCGTCGTCACAACCTATAGAAGGAACAGAATATACGAGCCTGCATGAAAGAATGCATACTAGCAACATGAGTAGGGAGAGCAACGAACCAGCATGCTGTGCCAAATTGCCGTGTGACGTGCGTATATATTTCATATATTCACGCACGTTTTATTTTGTGTTTCTCCGTATTTTTCCGTCGTCTTTTATTCGTTTTCTCGTATTTTCTCGTTTTCTTTCACTTTTCTTTGTTTCTCCATGTTTGCAGGAGATTGCCCGCGTAGGGGACGTTTAACGACGATATCTCAAGTCCCCGGAGCAACGGGAGGAGTCACGCGTGATCCAGGGGGTCAAACGACGAAGAATACATCTTTCAGCCCCTCACCCGGTCGGTTGGTCATCTCCAACCGATCGGGTGATGCACGCGTGCACCACCCGGTCTCAGCCGGAGCTCAAGTGAAAGTCACCCGACCGGTTCACAGGCCGGTTCAACGGGGGCCAACTCTCTGTCTTCTCAAGACAAATTCCAACCGATCGGGTGACTCTCACCTGATCGATTCATCTGTAGCTGATGCTGAGGAGCCGAAGACACGGGCACCCAACCGATCCCTTCACCCGATGGCGCCAAGATCTAATCGGTCACTCCAAGAACTCAACCGACCGGTTCATATGACCGGGTGAAAGTCCATCGTTTTCTGTTTATTATCTGTAACGGATCACCCGATCGGTTGACTTGTCAACCGATCGGGTGATACGAGATCCTATAAATAGGACCCCTAGGGTTCCAGAAACGGAGAGCTGCTAGTTTTTACTGTTTTCTCCTATTTGTGACGGCTGTAATTACTCTTTTATTGTAAGTTTTTAGATCTTTCTTAAACTTTAGTATTATCTTAATTGCTCTATTTCCTTCGCATTCCAATCGTCTGATTATGATTTCAACGGTTCATTTTCGTTTAGATCGCTTTTTAATGAATATTTGTGAGTAGTTCCCAAATCTGGGATTTTGGCGGAAACCCCTTCGGGGGCTCTTCCCGATGCATCCATAGGGTTAGGAAATCGATAGGGATTAGGAATCTAACGGTTACGCGGGGTGTTTCATTGTCATCGGCGGGAAAAAGACCGCCTTTGACCGTCGGGCCAAGGGGGAATAAACTTGGCGGTTGACTCCCTAGCCATAGCTCACGCCCTTAGCGTAGACGCCGAATCCTAGCGCGCGGGAGCGGCAGGATGAGACGTTGGGAGTTATCGTTGCGAGCTTAGTGCTCCCAAAATCGATCAATGTTAATGGACACGGGAGTGCCCACTGATCGAATCCGGGAAGTCCGATGTATCATCCTGGGCACCGACCGGAATATCGGGCCCATGGGATGCCGGGGTACCACTTTCAAAGGCAACGTCTCACCATTAGACCCTAATTCCGATCGCTCTCCTGCCCGTAGGCCGTATCGGGGAGAGTCGTTCGTTGGAGTGGAAACCAAAGTCCCGGGTTTATTTTCTTATTGTTCATACCTTGCATTCTTTTCTCGTGACAACATATTAACCGATTCGGGCTAGCTCGCCCACGGGGTGATTTTGGTCCTCCTTGACACAAGCACATCCTAGCCTCCCTGTGTTCGACCCCCAAGCCACACTACAACACCGTGCGCTTGCGGTTACAAATATCTAAACCCCCACGCAGGTCCCCCGGCCATTTGCGGTTAGCAAGCCGGGGCACACGTCAAGTTTATGGCGCCGTTGCCAGGGAGGCAACGTGCTTGTTATTTTAGGATCTCTTGAACCCTAGTGTCTAGCTCTTATCCCTACCTCGTGATAATTTTCGCATTCTTCTTTTTCTTCTTTTTCTTTTTTTATTTTTATTTCTTATCTTATCTGTTTCTCTCCCACTTGTCGCTTCACGGGTGTTTGTTGTTTTTTATGCGCAGGAGTTCAAGAAGTCTCGACGACTTGATTCCCGTTGATCCAGAGATTAACGCCACTGGCCGCCGAGAAGCGAAGAAGAGAGGATCCTGAGGCAATGGAGGAGAACACCCCGCCCAAATCCCTGTTGGAGTACTCGATGCCATCTATCGAGTCCACTTCCGCCATCCGTCCTCCAGCTATCACGGCCCAAAGCTTTGAGCTAAAGCCGTCTTTAGTGACATGGATCCAGCAGGATCAGTTTACGGGTGCACCCATGGAGAGCCCGATCGAGCATCTAGACTCCTTCTTGGAGAAATGTGACACCTTCTGGATTAATGGTGTCACGACTGAGGCGATCCGCCTGAAGCTGTTCCCCTTCTCGTTGCGAGACAAAGCCAAGCAATGGCTTAGGGGGAAGGACCCCAACACTTTCAATACCTGGGAGAAGCTCTCCAACGCTTTTCTGACGAAGTTCTTTCCTCCGGGGAAGACCATGAAGTTGAGGAGTGAGATCTCCTCCTTCTCCCAGGCCAGCCACGAGTCCTTGCATGAAGCTTGGACGAGATACAAGGAGATGCAAAGAAGATGCCCTCACCATGAGCTTCCGAAGTGGCAGATTATTAATCTGTTCTACAATGGGCTGAGGGATGACCTGAAATCTTCTATGGACGCCGCGGCTGGGGGTTCCTTCATGTCAAGGAGCGAGGAAGATGCCGGACATATTCTGGAAAATATGGCATCCAACAATGAGCGGTGGTGTGACGAGAGAGCCGCACCCAGGTCTGGGGGTATACACAGAGTCGAGGATGTCGACAAACTTTCAAGCAAGTTCGACTTGCTTTCGACCCAGATCTCCGCACTAATGGTAGGAGCCGGTGGGGCCGGTACACAACAGATTTCAGCGGTAGAATCCGAATTCTTTGGGGAATTCGACTATGGTGACGTCTCACCACCGTTGGATCAGGCGAGCGCACTATTTTACAACCCCACGGGAAATGCGCCGTATCTGCCAGGAACCAATTCCAACCTGACCTACTCTCCAAACAACCGGAACCACCCTAACTTTGGTTACCGGCCACCATTCTAGCCCTCGCCGCCTCAGCAACCGCAGCAACAAACATATCAGCCGACTAGGCCACAGCAGAGTCAGATTCAGCAGCAACAATATCAGCATCAACCTCAGCAACAATTTTATGCCCCCAGGAATCAGCAGCCAATCCAGCAGCAGCAGCAGTATGGCCAACAGAGGGCCGTCTCTCCGGTTGAGTCTCTCTTGACTCAATATATAACCAACCAGGAGAAGATCAATCAAAAGCTGGAAATGGGTTAGCGGGCCCTCACGGACCAAGTAACCCAGCTGGGGTTACAAGTGGCGACCCTTTCAAGGTCACAAAACCAATTGCCGGCACAACCGGAGGTGAACCCGAGGGGAGCAACCCAAACGTCGGCACTCGTGCACGAGCATGCAAATGTGTCCGCTATCGTTCTGAGAAGCGGGACACAAATCCCTACTAGAGTGCCCCCTAACAGATCGGAAGCACCGTTGGTCGTCGAGCGACCGATCGAAAAATCAAACGACTCCGGTGCTTCGTCATCAAATCCTACGACTCCAGAGGGAGTCTCTGAAGAAGAGAAGAAGAAGAATGAGGAAGGGAGCCGGAAAGTGTTCAAACCCATTGTGCCTTTTCCACAACGGTTAGCTCAGGCCAAAATCGACGAGAAATATGGCAAGTTCTTCGCCATGGTCAAGGACCTGAGCTTGCAAATCCCCTTCCTGGAAGCAATCGAAACAATCCCCTCCTATGCGAAATTCCTGAAGGATTTGGTGACGAGAGGGTCTAGAAAGGAGAAAGTAGTGTTGACGGTGGAGTGTAGCGCTCTCATCCAGAGGGCAAATCCTCAGAAACTTAAAGACCCGGGGAGCTTCTCAATCCCTTGCACGATCGGGACAGTAAAGATTCATCGTGCACTCGTCGATCTCGGAGCGAGTGTCAGTTTGATGCCCTTATCGATGTATAAGAGGATAGGAATGGGTGATCTGGAGCCCACCGGTATGACCCTACAACTTGCTGACCGGTCAGTCAAATATCCGGTGGGGATTGTGGATGACCTCCCCGTCAATGTAAAAGGGGTGCATGTGCCAGTGGACTTCGTTGTCATGGACATGCCTGAAGACGCACACACCCCCATCATCCTGGGACGGCCTTTCATGGCCACTGTTGGCGTTTTGATTGATGTGAAGAACGGAAAACTTTCGCTAAACGTCAGCGGAGAAAAGGTTGAGTTTGATCTGGGGTTGTCCATGAAATACCCCGATCCCCCAGATGACCCTCGGTGTAATTTGCTGGAGGGGGAAGAAGATAACGCTGCTGAAGAGAGCTCCTGGGAGATTCTCTTAAGAAATCCCCCCGATAACTTGGGGGATTCAGAAGACCAATACGGCCCCAAGAACAATGATGCTGCTGGGAAAGCAAGTGCAGCATGTACGACCCCTCCCGGGTTCCCCAAGTCTCCTCCTGCGAGGAAATCGGGGAAAGAACCCATGGACCTCACCAAAGACGAGGTCCGGATCCTTAAGAAGATGGCGATGAACGCCAATGCGAAAGAGAAGCCCCCGGATCCCAAAAACAAGGAGAGGGTGGTCGAGCAAATCTTTCTCCAGCCACTGACTACTCCAAAGGCCGTAAGCTCCGATGAAGAAGAGATGCCGAACTTCGGGCATCACCCGTATCAACCACCGTGAACATCACTTATGGGCGTCGAGCCAACGACGTTAAACAAGTGCGCTTCATGGGAGGCAACCCATGCTCTAAACTTTTGCCCCACTTTTTAGTGTTATTTTTTACTTTATTTTATCTATTTTTATAAATAAAATCAGCCGCAAGAACATCCGTTCAGGGACTTAGACAATCTGTTGGTTTTTGCAGGAAACAAAGCCCCAACCGATCGGTTGATAACTCAACCGATCGGTTGGGATGTATCAGATACAACCCGCAACTGTCCCCAAATGAACCGATCGGTTGAAGAATGGAGAGACCGTGTGACAGACCGGGTGATCTGGGGAGGATTCTCGGTAAATTTTTGGGGAATATCAACCGATCGGGTGAGTTAGAGCACGATCGGTTGAGGCGACCGGGTGAGCAACCCTCAATTCTCGGGAAAATGAGTGGAGCGGCCAACCGATCGGTTGATAAGTCAACCGATCGGTTCGCCTGTAGCACTTCTTCAGCAAGAATTTTTGACCTAACCGTCAACCGATCGGGTGACAAGTCACCCGATCGGTTCGACTTAAAACCCTATAAATACCCCCGACCACCCGTTCATTCCGTGCTCGCCGTTTTCGAATCCCAACCCGACGTTTGGCCTCCTCCTCTTGCGCCGGACTGCGATCTTCCCCAAAATCAACCCCAATCGACCCCCCCAGTTCCCTATCCATCCCACCATCGATTTCTCTCCATTCTCCTCGATTTCACCCGCACCCAAAACCATAACTTCCACCCGTTCTCCTAAATTTCAAAACTTACTGAAGAAATCACCGCGGCTTCACAACGTGCTCCTATCGAGTAGCATCGGAGCGTCTACGAGCAACGATCTTCATCTCATTTGGGTAAACTCGCTCCTTAGCTCAATTTTAATTTTGCCCCAAATATTCCATTTGCTCGTTGGTCGTGTTTCGAGTTTGTGTTGATTCATTGTATTTTGCATACTCACGCACACGCACGACTTTCGCACAATGCCTCCCCGCAGTGTTAAGCCCACCGACGCCAGCTCTTCCAACCCTAGGCCCACCCGTCGTGCTCGTCGCACACGACCCCCCGCCCAGCCCACCACCTCCAATCCATCTACCACCCCACACACCGCTCCCCCGCCTTACATTTACGATCCCAACTATGGGATGCAATTCCGAGACGACGACGAGGCCAACCGATTCACAGCCATGATCCTCCTAGCTGGACAGAGCGGTCGGGTAACCCAGAAGTCCGTCGACCGAGACCTCCCCTTCCTTCAAGGCTTCATCCGCCACATCCGTGAAGACCCACCCGATTCCACCGAGCTCCACATTCCACCCCCCACGACTCCTGGACCCCAGCACAGGCCTCCATCACCACCCCCAGAGGGTGGTGCCCCCGCTTGATTTCTCCCATCCCGCCTTTGATTCCCCCCTACGTTTGTGCCCATCTGTCTTTGCGGGGCCCTGCTTTATATCTGTCGGGGGTGACCCATTCACGAGTCGCATCACTTCCTTTTTACTTTTCTTAATTTCACCTTGTTTGTTTTTGACTCCCCCTTGCATATTTCTGCATTTCACGATCACATTTTATTTGCTAGCACTGTCATGTCTACCTTCGGGGACGTCTATTTTGGTGTGTTGTCGTGTTTTGTTGTTTTTCTCATTTTTGTATGTGTGCTTGTTTTTCCCCTTTTGAGTGTAGTGTCGTGTGGTTTTATTTCTATTTTCGTGTCATGTGGTTTGATTTTGATTTTTCTTTATTTTCAGTTCCATCTCTGTGTTTCTCTCGTTTTCATTTCTTTTTGTGTCGGTGCGTATCCCCCCCATCTTCATTGCCCTCCCGTACTCACTCATATTGCATTGAGGGCAATGCAAGCTTCAGCTTGTGGGGAGTCGCACTGTGTGCGTCATTTGAGTTCTTCTTTTTCATTTTTGTGTCGTTTTCATCGTGTTTTTTTATTTTTTTTCTTTTTCTTTTTCTTTTCTTCTTTTTATCTCTTTCTCCTAGAGATGAACCCTATGATGAATCACCACAAAATCACACACACCTAGCATGGCATCGATAATCACAATCACTGACCCTAGGATTTCGACTCCTCTTGCATTTCACGCATCGTGGGTCCACTTAGCTTTTTATGAGTCGTGCGTCGTGCCTAGCTATTTGGTGTGCTTCTACTTTGTGATTTTACTTTATATACCTGTCCAGGAATGACCCCTAGATTATCATGCTTCGATTTGAATATGCGGTATTTATCTTCCCTGTCTGCTTCTGCATGCTATATATATATATCGTGTACTTCATTTCGCATGTGTCGGGATTCCACAATTAAGGACTAGGACAACCCATTTAGCCTATGTTCTATTTAGCGAGAATAGTTTCCTTTGCCCAAATGTCAAGATGTTGACTTCTTTTTTATTTTATTTGGTGCAAATCCCCTCGTCGTGTACCGTTCTCCCACTTGGGAGAGTACACATGTGTATAGCCAAAGACCCAAAAATCCAAAAAAAAGGAGAAAAGAAAAGAAAAAAACCTAAAAAGAAAAGAAAAGAAAAATTTTGTATAGCCAAAAAGCCAAAAAAAATACAAATACCCAAAACCCAAAAAAATTGCAAGTGTGAATATTTTTCCTATCTACCGAGAATAAAGGGAAGGCGAGAATTTGCACCGAGTGTTCTACTCCACATCATCTCAACCCCCATCGTTTTCGAAAACACTTGGCTTAGGAACTTTTTAGCTAGTATCTAGGCTATAGTGGCGTGATTTTCTTAACCCTAGTTGTGGAGTCCCCGATGCATGATACGCTTCTATTCTTATACTCATCTCGTGCGTGCTTGAACTAATATTCACCGTAATTTCAAATTCGAATCGGTATTTGGGTCATTTCCTGGATTTGCGTATATGAGCTCATAGCACATTGTAGAAAGCGACACCATTTGCTAGCACACGACCGCACTCACACGCGCTTCACCGCGTGGGCCCACGACACTTATTTGGACTCGTTTTCCTAGGTTTAGTGATGTGATTTGACGTTTGCTTTCTTGGTGTGTCATTTTTGATTTTTGTTGGCTCTGATGGACGATCTAGGATATAGGTTTTCTTTCTCTCTCTTTCTCTCTATTTTTCCCCTCCGAGCTCCTACTCTCACTCGTCTTCCTCGAGGACGAGGAAGAGTTCAGCTTGGGGGATTTTGATGTGCGTATATATTTCATATATTCACGCACGTTTTCTTTTGTGTTTCTCCGTATTTTTCCGCCGTCTTTTATTCGTTTTCTCGTATTTTCTCGTTTTCTTTCACTTTTCTTTGTTTCTCCATGTTTGCAGGAGATTGCCCGCGTAGGGGACGTTTAACAACGATATCTCAAGTCACCGGAGCAACAGGAGGAGTCACACGTGATCCAGGGGGTCAAACGACGAAGAATACATCTTTCAGCCCCTCACCCGGTCGGTTGGTCATCTCCAACCGATCGGGTGATGCACGCGTGCACCACCCGGGCTCAGCCGGAGCTCAAGTGAAAGTCACCCGACCGGTTCACAGGCCGGTTCAACGGGGGCCAACTCTCTGTCTTCTCAAGCCAAATTCCAACCGATCGGGTGACTCTCACCCGATCGTTTCATCTGTAGCTGATGCTGAGGAGCCGAAGACACGGGCACCCAACCAATCCCTTCACCCGATGGCGCCAAGATCCAACCGGTCACTCCAAGAACTCAACCGACCGGTTCATATGACCGGGTGAAAGTCCGTCGTTTTCTGTTTATTATCTGTAACAGATCACCCGATCGGTTGACTTGTCAACCGATCGGGTGATACGAGATCCTATAAATAGGACCCCTAGGGTTCCAGAAACGGAGAGCTGCTAGGTTTTACTGTTTTCTCCTATTTGTGATGGCTGTAACTCTTTTATTGTAAGTTTTTAGATCTTTCTTAAACTTTAGTATTATCTTAATTGCTCTATTTCCTTCGCATTCCAATCGTCTGATTATGATTTCAACGGTTCATTTTCGTTTAGATCGCTTTTTAATGAATATTTGTGAGTAGTTCCCAAATCTGGGATTTTGGCGGAAACCCCTTCGGGGGCTCTTCCCGATGCATCCATAGGGTTAGGAACTCGATAGGGATTAGGAATCTAATGGTTATGCGGGGTGTTTCATTGTCATCGGCGGGAAAAAGACCGCCTTTGACCGTCGGGCCAAGGGGGAATAGACTTGGCGGTTGACTCCCTAGCCATAGCTCACGCCCTTAGCGTAGACACCGATTCCTAGCGCGCGGGAGCGGTAGGATGAGACGTTGGGAGTTATCATTGCGAGCTTAGTGCTCCCGGAATTGATCAGTGTTAATGGACACGGGAGTGCCCACTGATCGAATCCGGGAAGTCCGGTGTATCATCCTGGGCACCGACCGAAATATCGGACCCATGGGATGCTGGTACCACTTTCAAAGGCAACGTCTCACCATTAGACCATAATTCTGATCGCTCTCCTGCCCGTAGGCCGTATCGGGGAGAGTCGTTCGTTGGAGTGGAAACCAAAGTCCCGGGTTTATTTTCTTATTGTTCATACCTTGCATTCTTTTCTCGTGACAACATATCAACCGATTCGGGCTAGCTCGCCCACGGGGTGATTTTGGTCCTCCTTGACACAAGCACATCCTAGCCTCCCTGTGTTCGACCCCCAAGCCACACTACAACACCGTGCGCTTGCGGTTACAAATATCTAAACCCTCACGCGGGTCCCCCGGCCATTTGCGGTTAGCAAGCCGGGGCACACGTCACCGTGCCACAGAGGTGCTCGGCACCAACATTGTATAGGGACTCCCGGTCCCTGGCAACAGACTATTTTCTGCCAGACAGGCCACAACCCTGACATCCTCGAACAACGATTCTTGGGCACCCACCGGTAGCATCGCCCGAAAAGCTCGATCTTCGGGATGGCCAGGACCTCGGCCTTCTTAGCTTTAAAGCAGGCAAGCGCTGCCTCGAAGCTTGGATGCCCCAACATCCTCACGTTCAGCTTCCCTGCTCCCAAGAGGGGCATCCAAAGGGTCAACGCTCGACCCCTGTAGCTTTAACCTGGGATGGCAGGCCCTGGGGCATGGCGATCATCAGATCGGCCACCGGCTCCTCGACAGCATCGAGCTCGGCTAATCTGCCCGACGCGGCCTCGCTCGGATGGGAGGAGGGGGCGGTTAATGTGGACTTCTTCTTCTTCGGTCTCTTGCTCCTCTCCTCCTCCTCCTCAGCCCACGCAGTGGATGCCTCCTCTAAGCCCCGCTTCTGCCCGGCCTTCTTTGGCAAGCCCATACACTCCCCCGCCTTACCATTGACCTTGGCTTCTCTATGGCCATCCTCATCAGTTCGTCCCTCAACAGACTCATGGCCGCACTTGCAAACAAAAGAGATCAGGGTGAGAAAATATGAAGAAGGTCGCATAGATCTCGGTACCTTTGGGCCAGATATGGAGGGCGATCTGGTGGTCCTTGACCAGCTTCGCATGTTTTCAGAGCTCACGGGGGAACTCCATCAAGATCGTGGAGTCCTCTAGATCCTCTCCCTGTAGAGTCACCTCCTTGTTCGGTTGGAGGTTCAACTTCGCCCAGTTCGACTGCAGAGTTAAGTCTGCTGGCATCGAGATGAAAATGAAGTTCTCCTTTTGCTCCCTCACTTTACTCTGTAAATCAAGGGCGAGATGCCGATCATTCCTCACACTGATATAATAATACACTCCTCTCTACTTCGCTTCGAAGAAATGTCGAAATAGCAGCAAGGTCCGACTTTTGCCACTGTCGAAGTAGAGAACAAGGAAGTCGACCATGGTACTGATCGAGTTCAGCATCAGTTGGAAGAGAAAAAGCTCGAGGAAGTTCAGCATGTGCCGGAGGAAGGGGTGGAGTGGAAACTGAAGTCCGAGCTCGAAGGTCGAAAAATAGACCCCGACTTCATTGTCCCTAGGGAAATAGACCCGTTCATCGGAGGTGGGAAGGCAAACTTCATAGGGTGACCGGATATACTTGGAACGAATTTTGGCACGGCTGATATGCTTAGTCTTAGGCGCTATGGCCAGGATCTCTACCGAAACTGTTATTGTAACTACACCGATGGTCGACCCTGAGCCCTTCTTTTTGGTTTTCTTGGGGATCGTCGATGTTGAGGGGAGGACAGGGGATTATTCCTGCTCCTTCGGCTGAGACTCTGCCACGTCCACTAACATCGTCTATTCCTCCGTCCCCCCGGAGTTAACATCCTCAAACTCGTCTAAGTGCTTCTCTGTGTGTTTATTAGAGGAAGAAGATTCGGATGAAGTCATTTAATATAAATCAAAGAAAGTACCTAAGAAGAATAGCATAGTTGCTCCGATGAAGCGTTGATTGGCAGCGAGAGCTCGAAGACGAAGAACGAAAGGAGTTTTTTGAAATTTGAAAGTAGGAGTCCTCAACCATTCCACCCTCTCTGTTTTATAGAGGGCATCGGCCAATCTTTGTAATGCCCTACGAAGCTACTGCACAAGTACTAGAGGGGGGGTGAATAGTACTTTAAAATAATTAAGAAGATAATTCCTAACTATCTTGCAAACTCTGCCAACAATGCGGAAATGCGGAAATGTAAATAAAGACAACAAAGAAAACAATCGCAAACAAGCAATTTAACGGGTTTGGATCCACCCAGGTCTCCCCGACTTGTTCCCGGTGATCCTACGTCCCAAACACCGGATCCCCTCCGGATACTTGAGTTAGAAACTTCTAACTCAAATTTGCACTATGAAATACTTGTAGAAAACCTCTACAAAGTCAAATCATACACAAATGAAATTGTGACTCCCACAACCCGGGATCACAAACAAACTCTCACAACCGAGAGTAAAACACTTACAATATGAAAGTAAATGAAATACGAAATTGCTTACCACAAAATACCTATGCCTTGAGTATACTTACGAATTAGGGCAAAGATGATTTTGGGGAAGATGAAGGCACCAAACCCTAGCTCCAAGATGTAGATCAGCGATGGAGAGCTATGAGGTTGTTGGTGACCTAGAATCAAGGTCTTGGCTTGGAAGGCTCACAATCAATGAATCTCTCTTTTGAATAAGAGTGAAAGAGAGATTCAAGATGAGAAATGAATGAGCTTTGAATGAGATTTAATGCTTCTCTTTTGATCTCAAAAGTTCACTTAATATCAGCCTTGAATGCAATGAATGCAGCACTCCAAGTATATATAGGATAGAGGAAAGAGAGAGCAAAAATCGTGGCATTTAATGCTTCAACGGCTCTATTCTGAAGCAGACTAGTCGGTCAAAGAAGGATCACTGACCGACTAGTTCATCAACTAATCGGTCAGTGATTCAACATGAACCGACTAAGAGGTGAACAGTGAATAGATGAAGTTTCACACTTAAAGAACTAGTCGGTCCAAGAAGACTTGCCAATCGACTAGTTTCACAACTAGTCGGTCGGTGAGTGAACTTAGACCGACTAAGAGATAAAACAAATAGTCTGAGAACAAATTAAATTAGTCGGTCCAAGAACAAATGTTGATCGACTAGTTCATCAACTAGTCGGTCGCCAAATGTACATAGACCGACTAACGATAAACAGTAGCTCAGGCTCAAAAATGGAAGTTCAACTAGTCGGTCTAAGAAGGATTCCTAACCGACCAGTTTCGTAACTAGTCGGTCGGTGAACCTTCTTTGACCGACTTGTAAACAGTAACTGAGCTAGAAATTGAGAAGGCAAACTAGTCGGTCCAAGAAGCTTTGTCGACCGACTAGATCACCATCTAGTCGATTGGTTCTTCTTCTTGAACCAACTAACATGCACAAGAAGTCGCGAATCGAAGCGTGAAGCTTCGGGAAAGTTCGTATGGACTTCTACTAAGATCCTAGCTCTAAGATATGAGTGTTATGAAGATTAAAACGTAAGACCTACTCAAGGCTTAACATTCTATGAAATGAAGCTAGAAGACAATAAATTAAACTATGACTAACCGTCTTCAAAAGCTTCAATCGAATCTTCATGACTTCTAAAAAGGTCCTTGAGCTTCAACGAAGCTTTAGGCATACGATCACGTGCTTTGAGAAGTCTCGTGACGTCGCTTTGGATGTTCATAGAAGTTTGGCGACGATCTCCATAACTGCGCTCACAAAGAGTTAGTCCACGATATTTATGTTTGTTCATCATCCAAAACCAAATCCGGGGAGTCCAATACTTAACATTCTCCCCCTTTTTGGTGATGACAAACCAACATAAATAATAATCACCAATAATGATTCAAATGTAATTTACTTACTCCCCCTGCATTGATGACACGTTAATTCCAAAATAAATAATAATCATACGCATCAAGCAGACGAGTAAAGTATAAAATGAGAATCAAATATTGAAATATCGGATTTGAAATCTATTTTTATATCTTAACTCCCCCTGAATCTAACATATCAAATTAGATTCTTGGAAAAATGCTTTAAATTATCATTTAGCTCATCGTCATTATTATATCTCTCCACCTTTGGCATTAGCAAAAAGAGTGGGAGGAGATCAACGACAACAACAATGGCTTCAAATAAAAGCACGGTAGTCATAGAATACAACCACGGTCCAAATGACACCAAAGAAAATACGAAGGAAATCAAAGCGTGTCAATGAGACCAAAGTCGATAATCGATAAATAAAATCATCAAAACTCAAATTAATTTTACGAATTGAGTTATGGAATATACTCTCCAATATCAACATTCTTGGTTAATTTAGTGCATGGAAAACAATTCTATGTTTTCATAGAAATAATTTCTATTTAACCAAGTTATTATCATCGAGCGACGAAAGAAAAATGATACATCGTCAACATACATAAAAGCGATCCTCAGATCAAAGCACAAAAATACAACATGTATCACAAAAGATATCGGAGTATCACAAAACATACATATCCATCAAAATACATCAAAATATCATTAATACATCAAAATATCATAACCACCCACACTATCCTACCCAACTCTCTTACACTACATAAATCATCCAAAGTGCACTAAGAGAGTCCTCAAAGAAGCTCAGGAGGCAGCAGGAGGATCTGCAGCAGCAGCAGGCTCTGTAGCAGGAGTGGTCACTGGGACGGTAGGTGTGTCAACAGGAGCGACAGGAGTGGCCTCGGGAGCACCAGACGAAGTACCCACCGCAGGTATGGTGGCACCAGGTGTGCTCTTGGGGTCACCGGCAGACGAAGCAGCAGCACCAGAAGTACCCTCAGGGGCACGAGCAGCAGCAGAACGAACAAGCTCCTCGATCTCATCCTCATCCAACTCATCCTCGTCAGAAACTAATGGAGGGATATCAATCCCAAAGTGAGATGCGATGCGAGCGAGAATCTCCTCAGATCGAGCACAACGAGACTCTACACGTTTCAACGAACGTGCGATCTCAGCAAGAGTAGGAGAGGGAGCAGGGGCAGCTGAGGCAGAGGCTGAAGCTGAAGGGGTCGTCCTCTGAACATGACGAAGCGCCGCAAGAGACTTCTTGACGGTCGTCGCATTCAGAGGGGGACCGAGGGGATGCTCATCGTCAGGATGAAGAGGGACATGGAAGTGACGGAAGACGAGAGTCAATAGGCATGGATACGGAATGTGGGCCGACTTGGTGGACTTTTAAATACATTTAAAAGAGTCCATCTTGTCGAGAATGATCCGTGCCCAATTGATCTCGCTCCCCATGAAAAGAGCGTAAATGGGTTTGAGGAATGGCTGGGAAGGCAAGGAAGATGAGCCGTACTTCGGAAGGAGGCACGACTTCAAGATCAGATTCAAGACCCAGGCGTTGGGCTTGAAGGATTTGGATGGGACTCCAATCATAGCGGGAGGAATCACATGGAAAATCTTAGAAAGCATCACCTGGTCAAGGGAAGAGATGTCATCGACGGAGATATCGGAAGGGAGGAGGCCAGATGAGGAGACACCAAGCAACTCCCCTAAGATTTCTGCCGTGAGGACAATCGGTGTTCCCAAGACAGTCGTCTCAATGGAGTGGGTCTCGTCGTACTGACCCCGGACACGGTTCACATAAAATAGCTTGACAAGGCGAGGATATGGATGTGGATTCGCCTTAGGGGTCAAAGCGAAGATAATCGAGAAGTCCACTATAGGATAGGAGATCGGCTAGGCCTGGGAAGTCAGAGAACTGTACGAAGTGCTCCAACAGCAGCGGGCAGTGTTCGATACGGTTGTATGCCGCGAGACACAAAGGGTCATCGCGACATAGCGAGATATCTACACCGCCAGCTGGCATCGGAGCCTTCCCCTTAGGCTGACGTGTGGTAGATCGGAGTGGAGGAGTATAATCCCGAGCGGTATGCTCGGTCTCCGGAATATATTCCGTGTCGGAATCATCGGGAGGAGTGGGTGCACAGAATGAAGCTGGAGAGACGGGCTACTTCCTAGGCTTGGGCTGAGATTGGGCTCGGGGTTTCGCTATCGCCGTCCTCTTTCGCTTAAGAGGAGGTGAAGATGACGAAGGGGGATGGGTCGTTTTGGAACGGCGTTTGGGATGTGGGGGGTCTGTAGGTGGCGAATCGACGGCCATAGGCGACGGACGAGAGGGTTCGATCGAGATGCTTGTCTTTGCCATAAGCGAGACAATACACGCGCGAAATCAAACTAGAAATCGAATCGAACAAACCCTAGCACAACCCTAAACGGAAAGAAAATGAGATAACCCTGGGTCTAAGAGCTGAAATCAAAACCCTAGAAACCTAAACAGCTGAAAGAGAGGGAAGATAGATACCCTAGGGAAGATCGACGGCCGGAGAACTGATGCAAGAGACAGAAAATGGCCAGAGAAGAGGAGGAATTCAAAGGGGCTCGGGGGTTTTGGGGGTTTGAGGAAGAGAGCGCACCGACTGGAAGGAGAATAAGTCGGCTAAGATAGAGTTTAAGTCGATCGAAAGTCAAAAAGACGCAACTGTCCCTGAGCACTTAGTCGGTCAGAGTTCAAGCGCTGACCAACTAGATGACAATCTAGTCGGTCGGCCAATGAGCTTGAACCGACTAAGTGCAAACAGTAACTAAAGCCAAATTTAGGGCTTGAGTTAGTCGGTCTGAGTTCATTCACTGACCGACTAGATGATGATCTAGTCGGTCGGTCAATGAACATGAACCGACTAACAGAGTTCAAAAATTTTAGAATTTGAAATTTTGAGTTCTCTCCTAATCGCACTTGGATGAAACATCGTAATACTCTCATTAATCATTATACTACCCTATTAAACATCGAAAATCTTAAATTTGACGTTCATGAATAAATCGAGCGAAAATTCCGAAAATTCAACGAAAAAATCCAGAAAATTCCAATACATCAAGCATGAGCAAATATACCAAAATTGAATAGCATGCAAGATTATTGAATAAAATATGAATCCTAAATCTCGAATTCACCCATAATCCCCAATTCTCGACGCAACCGAACAAAGGAGTCTTCCTTTAGGGGTTTCGTGAAAATATCGGCGATTTGCTTCTGGGTTTCAACGTACACTAATATGATGTCCTTTTTAGCAACATGATCATCTAAGAAATGGTGACGGACATCTATGTGTTTAGAACGGGAATGGTGTACCGGATTCTTAGAGAGACATATTGCACTTTGGTTGTCCACCATGATAGGGCAAGCATCACAGTTTATACCAAAGTCTTTAAGAGTGTGTCTCATCCAGAGAACCTGAGCACACGCGGCATCGACGGCAATATATTCCGCCTCGGTGGTTGAAAGTGATACGGAATTCTACTTCTTGAAAAACCAAGAGACAAGAGAATTTCCTATAAAATGGCAAGTGCCACTAGTACTTTTCCTGTCGGATTTGCATCCCGCATAATCTGTGTCACTATATGAGATTAACTCATATGTGCTAGATTTTGGATAAAGTAATCCAAAATCAAGTGTGTAACTTAAATAACGGAAAATACGTTTTACCGCTACTAAGTGAGATTCCTTAGGTTGAGACTGATAACGAGCACATACACATACGACAAACATAATATCGGGCCTACTTGCGGTAAGATATAGTAAACTACCTATCATACCTCGATATAGACGAATGTCTACATCTTTACCGCCCGCATCCTTATCAAGATGTGTAGTAGTGCTCATTGGAGTCTTCTTCCCGGAAGCATTCTCCATTCCAAATCGCTTTAGCAACTCCACCGTGTACTTTGTTTGGCGGATGAAGATTGCATCGTTCATTTGGCGAATTTGGAGACCTAAGAAATATTTGAGCTCACCCATATGGCTCATCTCAAATTGATCCTTCATCACATTAGAAAACTCTTCGCAAAGAGTGAAGTTAGTAGCACCGAAAATGATATCATTAACATAAATTTGAACTAAAATTATATCATTATTCGAGTACTTAACAAATAATGTAGAATCAACTTCTCCCATTTTAAAACCTAAATCTAAAAGAAAATTCTTTAAACGGTCATACCAAGCTCGAGGAGCTTGTCTCAAACCGTAAAGTGCTTTCTTAAGTTTGAAAACATGGTTTGAGAATTTTTCATTTATAAAACCCGGAGGTTGAGAAACATAAACTTCCTCAACAACATCTCCGTTTAAAAACGCACTTTTAACATCCATTTGAAAGAGTTTAAAATCTTTATGGCATGCAAACGATAATAGTAATCTAGCTACCGGAGCAAAGGATTCTTCGAAATCGATACCTTCCTCTTGTCGATAGCCTTGAGCTACTAACCGAGCTTTGTTTCGGACGATGATTTGGTTTTCGTCAGTCTTATTCTTGAAAATCCACTTCGTTCCTATAACGGTGTGGTTCTTCGAAGGCAATGGAACAAGCTCCCAAACTTCATTCCTTTCGAATTGAATGAGTTCCTCCTCCATGGCAAGGATCCAAGCACTATCTTCGCACGCTTCGTTAATATTCTTTGGCTCTATCGAGGAGGCAAAGGCACAATGAGTGAAGTAGTTGACTTGAGATCTCAACTTGACACTATCAAGGATATTGCCAATGACTTGCTCATGAGGATGGTCACGAACGGTATGAAGCCATTTGGGAATTTCCTGATCACTAGGAACATTCTCAAAAGATTCATTAGTAGGGTTAGTAACATTAGAATCAATAGAATTAGAATTACCAATTGAATCACATAAGACATCCATGGAGTCATCATCATTAGTAATTCTAGTAGGGACAATCCTTCATTAAATGAAACATGAAGTGATTCCTCGATCGTCGAGGTTCGTTTGTTCTATATCCGATAGGCTTTGCTACGGAAGGAATATCCAACAAATATCCCCTCATCGGATCTTGGATCAAATTTGTCCAAACTACCATACATGTTTTTAATAAACATTTTGCGCCGAAAACTCGAAAATGTTTAACTTGAGGCAATCTACCAAACAACAATTCATAACAAGTTTGTTTGGTGCCGGGCCTCAAAAGTATCCTATTAAACACATAGCAAGCGGTATGTAGCGCTTCAGCCCAAAATTGATGGCCAAGTTGGCTATCATCAAGCATAGTGCGAGCACATTCCACTAGCATCTTATTCTTTCTCTCAACAACACCATTTTGAGGAGGTGCGCGAGGGAATGAAAAGGTGCGTGTAATACCAACTTCATCACAAAAAGTTGAGAAAGACTCATTCTCAAATTCCCCTCCATGATCACTACGAATAGTGACAATGGTGGTTTCAATGAGATTTTGTACTTTCTTAACAAAAATTGTGAACTTTTCAAAAGCATCATTTTTATTACTTAAGGAAAATACCCAAGTAAATCTATAAAAGTCATCAACGATGACAAGTCCATAACGTGCATTTCCTAATGAAGCAACTCTAGTTGGCCCAAATAAATCTAGATGTAATAGCTCTAGTGGCCGCTTAGAAGAAATGCTTTTCTTAGGTTTAAAAGACGATTTTGGAAGCTTGCCTCGTTGACACGAGTCACATAAGATTTTCGTTTGAAAGACAAGCTTAGGGAAGCCTATAATAGAATTTAACTTGGAAAGCTTAAAAAGTGTTCCAAAGTTCACATGACCAAAACGTCGATGCCATAAGTGTTGTTCACTTGTGTTGGCAATGAGACATTGTTCATGTGATCTTGGAAGATCTAGGATATATATATCCTTATGACGTGTGCCGGAAAACAATAAATCATTATTATCTTTTCTTAAAATATGGAACATTCCTTTCGCAAAGCTAACTTTGTAACCTTTGTCACAAATTTGGCTTATTGAAATAAGATTGTGGTTTAATCCTTTAACAAGGTAAACATCACTTATAAGTGGTTTAGAAGGATTACCCACTTTTCCAACACCTATGATGGTTCCGCTCTCATTGCCTCCAAAGACTACCCGGTTTCCATTTGCAATGGGCACCACTCCGGAGAGCAATTGAGCGTCACCCGTCATGTGTTTTGAACACTCGCTATCGAGTATCCAATTATTCTTGGAGCCAAATTTGGATTTGTTGCTCCTTTTCTTTTTCTTGAGTACCTAAAGATAGAAAATATCGTATCATAGTACCCAAGGTCATTGGGTCCAAAAGATTAGACCTTTGGAAGCCAAGTCCAATTGGACTTAGACTTCCCCACATAATTATCACTATGCACGACATTCATGAAATAAGAATTCATATAAACTTGTTTTTCATTCATGTTTGTGTCCTTTGGGCTCCAAATAGTGAAAATTTTGGGAGCCCTAATCCTATTGGGAGCATGCATGCGTTGTTGATTTCTACGTGATGCATGTCGTGGATAGGCATAAGGAACATGATGAAATGGTGCATTATGAGAATGGTTCATACGATGATGTGGGTGAACATATGCATGTGGAGGAACACGTGTGTGAGGGTGTCTCACATGGTGTGCACGTGCCCGTGGATGTGTAGCATAAAAATCATCATAGGTGTGAGCCGGTGGAGTAGAATGTGTTTTCCTACGTGGCATGGTATTGGTGTACATATAAGCATGACCCTTCTTTGGAGGTCCACCCAAAGTGGGTTTCTTTCCAAACGAGGGTGTGTACGAGGAGGAAGCACCATTAGTATATGAACTACCAATAGAGTGTTTGCTCCCACTCGTTGAAGCATCGGAAGTTGGCCTAACAAAGGTAGTGGCCGACTTGGATGAATTTCCCAACTTATACCCCAAGCCAATGTGGTGATTGGCCGAAAGTAAGTCATTTAGGATATTATCCAAATGGTCCTTACCTTTATTGAATTTGTTAATTCGGCCTAATGTGCATTCATACTTCTCGGTGAGAGAATGCATAGAAGTATCCAAAGTGGATACTTGCGATGTGAGTGCATAAACACGAGATTTGAGATTCTCATTCTCAATACTCAAAGTTGAGTTTCGAGAAATTAAATCCGTCATCTCATGTTCATCCGATTCCTCAATATGAACATGTTCAAGTTGAGATTTGAGATTTACAATCTCATTTCTTAACTCTTCAACAACGGTGTCGTTGTTGGTGATGATAGGTTTAGGCGAGGTTTGGATGCTAGCTAAATCATCTTTTACTTTAGTATATCTATTTACTAATTTAGTGTATTTAGACCATATTTACTCATTAGCATTTCTAAGGTCATCCATGGTTACCTCATCGCCTTCATTGTCGCTATCATCGGAGGAGGAATCTTTATCTTGCTCCTCTCTAGCCATGAAGCACATGTGTGCTTGCTCCACTTGCTCATCATCTGACTCTCCGCTTGAGGAATCCTCGGAGTTGGTGAATGTCCCGACAAGCCCTTTTTTGTACCCTTTCTTGTACTTCTTGGACTTGTCGAACTTTGGCGCCTTCCACTTCTCCTTGTGCTTGTTTTGAGGACAATCCGCTTTCATGTGTCCTGGCTTGTTGCATTTGAAACACAAAGGAGAGGAGGAGTTAGTAGAACTAAACTTCGATTTGTTTTTGAAGTTACCTTTCCGGAAGAACCGGTTGAACTTCTTTGCCATGAGGGCAATAGATTCCAAGTCCAACTCGTCTTTCGAGTCTTCATCATCGGTAGATGTGGATGTCGATGGAGCAGCCTTGAAAGCAATAGCCTTCTTCTTTGGCTCGTCTTGCTTCAAGTAGGACTTCATCTTGTCCTGCAACTTTAGCTTGCTATCCTTGCGTACCTCATACGACATTAAGGTACCCATTAGTTGAACAACGGTATATGTTTTCATGTCATTACCTTCCTCGATGGCGAAGGTACGTTTCTCCCAACAAGAAGGAAGTCCATCGATGATCTTCGAGACTTTCTCCTTTTGGGTGTAGGTCTTACCAAGAGCCTCCAACTCGTTGGTGATGTCGACGAACCTTCTTTGACCGACTAACTGTAAACAGTAACTGATCTAGAAATTGAGAAGGCAAACTAGTCGGTCCAAGAAGCTTTGCCGACCGACTAGATCACCATCTAGTCGATTGGTTCTTCTTCTTGAACCAACTAACATGCACAAGAAGTCGCGAATCGAAGCGCAAAGCTTCAGGAAAGTTCGTATGGACTTCTACTAAGATCCTAGCTCTAAGATATGAGCGTTATGAAGATTAAAACGTAAGACCTACTCAAGGCTTAACATTCTACGAAATGAAGCTAGAAGACAATAAATTAAACTATGACGAACCGTCTTCAAAAGCTTCAATCGAATCTTCATGACTTCTAAAAAGGTCCTTGAGCTTCAACGAAGCTTTAGGTATACGATCACGTGCTTTGAGAAGTCTCGAGATGTCGCTTTGGATGTTCATAGAAGTTTGGCGACGATCTCCATAACTGCGCTCACAAAGAGTTAGTTCACGACATTTATGTTTGTTCATCAACCAAAACCAAATCCGGGGAGTCCATTACTCAACAATCTCAACCATTGAAGGTGGGCCACGTGGAAAGATCTGAAGCGAAGCTGTCGCCTCTGCTTCTGCCCAGAGCCGTACGCGGCACGTGTCATTCTCCGAGTGGCAGGACGCCTCGATATCTCCCTGCTGCCGAATCGTCATAAGAGATTCACTGGTCATCTCACATTAAATACCACAGCTGTTAGCCAAACAGAGCAGAGCACTTCATCTGAGCCAATCCGGACTTCTCGTTTCGAACTCGAATGACCGGGCAATTGTTATGACCTTAAGATCAGCCCAGTCGATCTAGGCACGTATGATCGAAGCCTAAGTCATGGCCCACCGAATCTCCATAATGAGACCTAGTTTGACGAGGCTTGGACAAGCTCGTCGAGGCTTAGAGCAGCATGCACCTACAGCGCGACGAACTTGTCAACCGAACCAAAGAGAAGAGCCCTTCGGCTGATCACGCACGATCTACACCAGCTCGTCCCAAAGGTAGCTCCCCCCAGAGGCAGCTCGCCTACCTCTCCACCCAGAAGCAGTCTGCCCAAGGAGGAAGGCGACCTGCCACTAGTATCACTTCCAGTTTCACTATAGACAAGTCTGACAAAAAGGCACCGGCCACTTCACCGCCTGACAGCCTGCTAAAAGTGCCATGGCTGTTTCATCGCCTGACAGCCTATCGAAAGTGCCATTGGCTTTTTCACCACCAGACAGCCTAAAAAAGCGCGCTTGACATTTACGGCTCTGACAAAAACATGCCTGACACATTCAGCCCTGATATCCTCAGCCGAACCCTGACACCCTGACACCGCCAGCTCAGCTAAAGCAACCGACTCTAACAGCCTATAAATACCCCCTCTCCTCCAACAAAAAAGGGGTTGTCTAATATATAAGAAATCCTAACACATCTACTTATATTCAAGGTCAAATATCCTCGACATATTCGTGCCTTCCACATTAGTTCGCAACGCAAGCGCCGATCTACCTCTAAGATCGCCCTACAAGTTCGACATTCTCCAAGCAGTCACCAACTGACTTAAGCATCGGATAGGCTCTTGGTTGAAAGCCAACCGAGCCTTTCTGACGAGTTGTTCCTCTTGCAGGAAGTTCTTCCTAGCTACCGGCGTTCAAAGCGACCCACGACGAACTACTCCACTAGACGTACGACCTACTCCGATTGACGGACGACCCTAAGATTTCCATCTACGAAGCTCTTCCAATGGGGATTAACATCGTCTTCACCACCAAAACTTGTAATCATTGTAACCATGATTCTCATTTCAGTATAAATCCAGTGTTAGAGGATTCTACCCCGCAACAATATTATTTTTGACATAATTTTTTCTTCTCTTATTTTTTCAGTTGAAGATGGCGATCTCCTGGATCCAACTGATATTTGTACGGAATTTTCTGAGCTCTGCGCTATTTTCTGCTTTTTGGAAGATATATATCATTTTATTAAATGATATGATATTTTGGCTTAATTTTGTCTTCTCTTATTTTTCAACTGAAGATGGCGATCTCCTGGTTCCAACGGACATTTTCATGGATTTTTCTGAGCTCGGTATTTTGTACACTTTCTGAAAGATAAGAATCTTTATATTAAATGATATGATGTTTATATTCTAATTTGTTCTTCTCTTATTTTTCTGTTGAAGATGGCGATCTCCCAGTTTCAACAGACATTTTTGCGGATTTTTCTAAGCTCCAAGTTATATTCTACATTTAATTAAAGATATGAATATTTTATTAAATGACTGTTATGAAGGGAAATATAGGGAAATAGGTGTTGTCACGCCCCGCTTCCCTAAAATGGAGACGAGACGTGAGAAGGTCCGCTCAGGCGTGGAGCTGTGAAGCTGCACGCCTGATAAGCGTCAATTTAGTATAAGCAGGTACCTGTAAACGCAAACGGAACAACAACAATAATAATAATAGGAGACGGATATGAAATAACCAATCTCAAAGTTTGTCCACAAAATATTCAACATCACAGAAAAAGCCACCAGGCTAACAGGAAAGAGTCTAAAGGCCCAGAACAAGGCCAAACAAAACACAAACATAACAGAGTATCAAACTAGGTGCCACGCACCGACAACCTAATCAATCTAACAAAAGTAGCCAAACGAAGACACTAAGACTGATCTCCAGTGTCCACGAAGTCCTCGATCAACGCGGGTTCTGACTCAGCGTCAGCGAACACCGCGTCCACAGCAAGTATCTCAGGCTCGGGCTATAACATGTGTCACCCAAAAGAGAAAAGGGGCACATGTCAGCAAGTCTAAAGACTTGTGCAAGGAAACTGAAAGAAAGGTAAACTAACAACCTAATAGTTAAAGTATGGTGCATGGCATGGCAAGTATAGTAAGGGAGTAACAAGTAAAGTAAAGTACAAGTAGCAAGTGGTAGTTGTGACATGTAATGTCAAGTAACAAGTACAAGTACAAGGGATCACCCACACATGGATGCCCTATTGCCCGCAGGCTGTAGTCATGTACAAGGGATCACTCAGAGAGTGCCCTATTGCCCGCAGGCTGTATTGAGCTCGTCTTCTGGACCACGAGCCAGAATTGTAATTGGCCTAGGGTTGTGCCTGCAAAACGGGGCCAAGCCAGAACAAATAGTACAAGTATGTAGCGAAGCTATGCAATCACGATGAGTATTCAAGCATGCAATGACATGAGCAGATATTCGCGTACCGTTAATTTAAATTAAACGTGACAGGCAAAATGCAATGACATGAACATATTCGCGTACCGTTAATTTAAATTAAACGTGACAGGCAAAATGCAATGACATGAACATATTCGCGTACCGTTAATTTAAATTAAACGTGACAGGCAAAATGCAATAGCAGTTAAAGATGCATGGATGACATGAACAGTTAATACGCGTACGGTTAAGTGAAATTAAACGTGACATACAGGCATGATGAAGGTGACGGACCAAGCTTCGTTGTCAAGCTAGGTCAATGGCGTCCAGACGGCTATCGTTTCACCGTCTAGTCTCTTTTACGCTAAAGCAAGGTAATGGCCTAAGACATGGCCCAAATCAAGAGATGCAAGTTTCACTTGCTTGATACCGGGGTTGACGAGCAATGAAGATCGTCACACAAGCTAACTATGGAATGGATCACTGTTATAGCAAAACAATTATTAGAACAGCGATTCTAAATCGATTTCTTAATAGAATCCTAATCATCTAATAATCCATTTTATTAGGGTTTCACAATGTCAATGTGGGTTATGCTAAAACTAAAGGTGGTTGACTCGGAAAACGTGCAAGTGCACGCCTTCCACTCCCAAGCGTAGGAGTGTCAATACAATAAAAATAACAGGTGAGTACCGGGTCGGATCACAGGGACAAGTCGTTCTACGTTCACAAATTTGATCGATAACGAAAAATAAAGTGTTTTACAACAATCTCAATTAACGGTGGATGAGTGTGTGAAAAGTGTGAATAAATCTAAAATTCTAACCTAAGTGGGTAGGGTTGGAGAGCCAAAGTAGGAGTTAGGATGGCTAGGAGAAGAGCATGGGTTGTGGGTTAATTTAGATTGGCGTAAATTAAGCTCTAATTACCGCGTATAACTCAATTGGTCATCCGGCTAAGGAAGCCCAATCGGGAAGTTTAGCTTTCATGAACGCGAAATATTGCAATAGGGATGGACGATTCATCACGGCACCAATCAAATATGAGCATGGTATTTTCTCAAATTGTGCCCTCTCGGGTCTTAACCAATCAAATTAACCCTAATGAAAAATCCAACATTAACATGATAATTGTGCAAGAGGCAATTAGGGCAAGAATTAACAACCAAACATAATGAATCACAACCCACACCAATCACACTACTCAATCATATCAAATAAGATGGAATTCATAGACAAATTCATCCAATGTTCAATACAAAAGAGAAATGCAAAAATTACACAAAAAGATAGTGAAGAGATCACCAATCTCTCAAGAAATGAGCTTCCCTCTCCCTTGGGCTCCTCCTCCAAGCTCCCCAAGCTACAATGGCCTCCTCCCCTAGCCCTAGCCCTATTGGGGAAGAAGAAACCCCCCTAAGCCCTAAAAACAGCTTCTGGAACAGTCAAAAAAACGAAGCAGCCGAGATCCCCCCTAATTTTCGCATCCTGGGCGAAAATAACTCAGATTGCGGGTCGGGCGCTGCTCAAATTCGCGCCCGAACCCGCTCAGCGGCCGCCTGGGGGCGGGGCCGGGTCGGGTCCGCAGCGGGAGCCCGACCCGCTCCCATTTTGCGCGCTTACGCTTTAAAATGCGGAAACGGGCCGAAGCCCGCTTCGATTTTTCGAAGCGGGCCGCCCCGCTTCTACTTTTTGAAGCGGGCCGCCGGCCCGTTGTTTTTTAAAAAAAAAATCTTTTTTTTTTCAACACTGGTGCGGGATTAACAAGTGGGCCGGCCAGCGGGCCGGCCCACATGCGTAGGTTTTTATATTTTTTTATATTTCTTTTTTTCTAAAATCCCAGAATTGCCTTTCTTGCTCCAATAATTCTCCAAAAATAGCTAAAAATCCCAGAAAAATTCCAGAAAATTCTGAAAAATCCCCAAGAATTTTAGGAGTACCTGAAAAATAGGAGAAGCAAAAATTAGTTCATAAAAATCGTATTTCATGTATAAAATAAGATTAGGCATTAATAATCCACGATATCACAAATACGCCTGTATCAAAGCCAAAATAACATGATATACACATAAAATACCCAGAAATGGGGGGAAAATATGCAATTTATATCCCGAATCACACCCCCAACTAGCTTTTTGCTAGTCCCTAGCAAAATATGAGATAAATTCGGATTAAATGGAAAAACATGCACCAACTCAAGATATCATCATGGCACACCCCAAAATGGTATTTCCAAATGATTTCAAAGCCAATATACCCAATGTATGAAAGTAAATAACAAATGACACACCCCTCGATCCAATTCAACGAAAAATAAGGTAATAAGCACCGTATCACACGTATCGGAAAATATCACGATGTCAAAATTTCCAATTTTCTTGAAAGTGGCCAAAACAAAAAGAAATTCCTTCTAAGTGGTGGGAGATGAGATTGCATCATTCATGAAGCTTATTCATTCATTTTTTTTCTTTTTATTTTCTTTTTCTCTTTTTTTTTTTGGATTTTTCATGTTTATGTTTTGCATTCACGCGATAACGCTATAAATGCAAACACGGCCACCAATACCTACACGCGATAACGCTATATAGGGATGGAATGATCTTCTAAATCTCATCTTTGGCGTCCTCCCCAATGTTTCGTGGGGCACCGACTACTCGATTCGATTAGAAAGAAACATTCACTTATACTAACTTTTTTTTTCATTCCAACACAAATTATCAACTCATCCACCCACTCCTAAGAGGAAAACAAAGCATGCACAATTGGCCAAATCCAATCCAATTAAAAACTACACCGTTCATCCAAATCATGCGACCACTTACACCAAACTTTTCCCAAATTATTTCGAAGAAAGCATCACGACGTATGAAATAGCTTCATACATGGTATATTAACATATGAATCCAAAATGGAAAAGAAATGAAACATGCCAATCCAACATCGAGAAGTTGACACCAAAATGATAATCCGAAAAAATTGCATGGTATTAAGCATATAGGGACTAAGAAAAGCTAATGGCGTAGGGACAAAGAGGCCAAAATATAATATGCAATGAAAATCATTGGATGAGAGCAAGATGGAGGGATCTCAAAAAAAAAATTTTACACCAAAATCCTACCAAACCTAAAGATTCTAACACTCTTCCCCCAACTTAAAATAAGCATTGTCCTCAATGTTGGGAGAGTACTAGATCTCGGCAAAAGATCCTAGAAAAGAAAAAAAATACGAAAGCAAACATGCGAAAGCAAACTAACTAACTTTTTATTTATTTACACTACATGGAAAGAATACACCTTAGCAAAAGGCGGATCTCGTATGTATAACGGCGGTGGCAACTGCTCGATCATATCCTTACGCTCCTCCGCGAGCGTCGCCACATCCAATGCCCTACCTCCATTGCGGGCATCAATGGCAAGCGACACAACCCCAAGCATCTCCTTGTGATAGGTTCCTGCAAAATGGGGGAGATAGGTCGTGTCAAAAATAATTGGGCGAGAGCGCCCATCCAAGTGAAAAGCTTGCCAAAATGGGTCGTCGAAATGAATAAAAGAATTTACGATCAAATGACGACAATCCGAATCATTATGATATGGAAGTAAATAATTTGATTCGGGGGTGGAGGAAAAAGTAAGATGGGAACTTCCCTGAAACGCGATGCTAGGCTCGGAATGATGCACGGCCTCAAGAGGAGGTGGAAGTGGCTGCAAAGAGCAAACTGGAGTAAGAAGGAGCTCGGGCTCAATATATACCATCTCGCAATCCCTGTCGCTATCCTCTTCCTCGAAATCAATATCATCACCAACAGTCTCTGCGGCACTCCCCACAACTGGTAAATGCTCCTGACAAACCTCCTCGATGACTGGCAAGTGCGCATCCTGAGGCGAGGGAAGTGACATCTGTGATAGGACTGGAGGTAGACACGTCTCGGGCAAATCCAAGCACGCATCATCCTCGCCATCCCAGAAATAGCTCATCTCAGTCGTCCTCCCAAAATACTCAACCGCCTCGACCTGTGAAGCTAACTCTGAAGTGGCCTGTGGCTCAGGCTCCATGGTGTACTCGATCTGCTCTCGGCCATCATGCACATCCACTTCATCATCAACCTCAAAATGAAAATGCATTGTGTCACCGTCGTGGTTGACACGCACTCCATCATCTATCTCCTCCGACTCATCAAAATATAATCTGTCAATATCCTCTACCTGGCTCTCATGCAACCCATCCTCCTGCTCTGCTCTATATCCCATGGGGTCGCAAGAAAAAGAGCCCAAAGGTGGCTCCTCAAGCTGACACTGGACCTGCAGCTCTGCATCCTGAAGTGGAAACTGGGACTGGCCATCATCCTCATATCCAAGTGACGGCTCTCCAGATGGCACAGTCCACTCCCACTCTGCAAGGTCCCTCAGGTAACACCACGAATCCTCGGTCGAATAATCAAAGAATGTCCCACCGCAGCTCATCTGCACCAAATCTCGCCCAGATGGCGATTATCCTGTGTAGAAGATCTGCAGAAGATGATCCTCGTGAAAGCTCTGGTGTGGGCACGCAAGCACCAAATCTGTGAACCTCTGCCAAGTCTGATGGTAGGCCTCCCACTCAGCCTGGATAAAGCTTTCTATATGCTCCACGGCCTGTTGCCCCTGTACCTGCTCCAAAAAGATAGGCAAAAATACCCGGAGAAATTCAGCCTGAAATGATAACCAGGTAAAATGTGAGTCCAGAGACAATGAATCAAACCAAAGTCTAGCATCATACTGTAAAGAATCGGGAAAGAATCTAAAATATATGCAATCATCATCGATATTCCCACCAAGACATGAATGCATCCAATCTTCAAAATTTTTAATATGTAAATGAGGGTTCTCCCACTCCGTGCCATGAAAGTATGGCGGAAGTGGGATATCCTCCAAATCAACGTCCGAAAAATTTGAAGGTGATGCCATGTTGTTAAAAAAATTTTTCACAAAACAATTGAAAATAAACAACCAAACGACTCAAAAAGTGGAAAATAAACAAATAGAAAGACACACACTAAGAGATAGGAGTATCACACTAAAAGTTTCAAAATCAATCAAAAATTGCTAATGATAGAAACCGTTGTCCCCGGCAACGGCGCCAATTGGTTGACTCGGAAAACGCGCAAGTGCACGCCTTCCACTCCCAAGCGTAGGAGTGACAATGCAATAAAAATAACCGGTGAGTACTGGGTCGGATCACAGGGACAAGTCGTTCTACGTTCACAAATTTGATCGATAACGAAAAATAAAGTGTTTTACAACAATCTCAATTAACGGTGGATGAGTGTGTGAAAAGTGTGAATAAATCTAAAATTCTAACCTAAGTGGGTAGGGTTGGAGAGCCAAAGTAGGAGTTAGGATGGCTAGGAGAAGAGCATGGGTTGTGGGTTCATTTAGATTGGCGTAAATTAAGCTCTAATTACCGCGTATAACTCAATTGGTCATCCGGCTAAGGAAGCCCAATCGGGAAGTTTAGCTTTCATGAACGCGAAATATTGCAATAGGGATGGACGATTCATCACGGCACTAATCAAATATGAGCATGGTATTTTCTCAAATTGTGCCCTCTCGGGTCTTAACAATCAAATTAACCCTAATGAAAAATCCAACATTAACATGATAATTGTGCAAGAGGCAATTAGGGCAAGAATTAACAACCAAACATAATGAATCACAACCCACACCAATCACACTACTCAATCATATCAAATAAGATGGAATTCATAGACAAATTCATCCAATGTTCAATACAAAAGAGAAATGCAAAAATTACACAAAAAGATAGGGAAGAGATCACCAATCTCTCAGGAAATGAGCTTCCCTCTCCCTTGGGCACCTCCTCCAAGCTCCCCAAGCTACAATGGCCTCCTCCCCTAGCCCTAGCCCTATTGGGGAAGAAGAAACCCCCCTAAGCCCTAAAAACAGCTTCTGGAACAGTAAAAAAAAACGAAGCAGCCGAGATCCCCCCTAATTTTCGCATCCTGGGCGAAAATAACTCAGATTGCGGGTCGGGCGCTGCTCAAATTCGCGCCCGAACCCGCTCAGCGGCCGCCTGGGGGCGGGGCCGGGTCGGGTCCGCAGCGGGAGCCCGACCCGCTCCCATTTTGCGCGCCTGCGCTTTAAAATGCGGAAACGGGCCGAAGCCCGCTTCGACTTTTTGAAGCGGGCCGCCGGCCCGTTGTTTTTTTTTAAAAAAATCTTTTTTTTTTCAACACTGGTGCGGGATTAACAAGTGGGCCGGCCAGGCCCACATGCGTAGGTTTTTATATTTTTTTTATATTTCTTTTTTTCTAAAATCCCAGAATTGCCTTTCTTGCTCCAATAATTCTCCAAAAATAGCTAAAAATCCCAGAAAAATTCCAGAAAATTCTGAAAAATCCCCAAGACTTCCAGGAGTACCTGAAAAATAGGAGAAGCAAAAATTAGTTCATAAAAATCGTATTTCATGTATAAAATAAGATTAGGCGTTAATAATCCACGATTTCACAAATACGCCCGTATCAAAGCCAAAATAACATGATATACACATAAAATACCCAGAAATGGGGGGAAAATATGCAATTTATATCCCGAATCAAAAGGAATCGAGTATTACCGTAAAGAAGCGAAGGAACGATGCCGAGCAACCACGGCAACGGAAGAGCGATCCGGCTCAGATCTGGGAATGGGGGAAAATCTGGAGAAATGGGGTTTGATGTGGATTTTGGGGGTTTGATGAAGGTTTGAGGAAGGTGGAAGGTGGAAAGTGTTAAGTGAGGGTTTGGATGATGGAGGATGAACTTGGAATGAAGGTTTGAGTGTTTGAGGAAGAAGAGGGCTCAATGGGGGAGAAACTAGGGTTTAAGGTCATGAGGAAGAAGAAGAAAACGTTTGGAGGGGTATTTATAGAGTTTGGTGGCGGCTAGGGCAAAACTAGGGTTTCTTGTACTGTTTAGTCGGTCAAAGAGCAACCACTGACCGACTAGTTTGGGAACTAGTCGGTCGGTTGACCAACGCAGACCGACTAAGTGTAAACAGTAACCCCTGACGAAAATTAGGATTTAGATTTAGTCGGTCAAAGAACAACTACTGACTGACTAGTTTGACATCTAGTCGGTCGATGAACGTTCTTAGACCGACTAAGAATGAACAGTATCTGGTATCAAAAATAGTTAATGAGTTAGTCGGTTAAAGAAGCATTGCTGACCGACTAGTTTGCAACCTAGTCGGTCAACCAACGTTCTTAGACCGACTAACGATAAACAGTAACTCCTGAACAATTATCCAAACCCGCTAGTCGGTCCATGAAGGTTTGCCGACCGACTGGATCGTCATCTAGTCGGTCAGTGCCCCTTCTTAAACCGGCTAACGTGCACGATAAGTTCCAAAATGGAGCGTGAAGCTCCGGGATGGTTTCCTAAGTCTCCTAGGCTCGTTCTAACTCTAATATATCGACGTTATGAAGCTCGTCACGAATGACTTACTTCAAACACGGCGACCGACGGAAGAATCTAGAGAATCACGACGAAACGAACGAAAATGAAAACTACGGAGACGGAAATGGAAATCGCAACCAAGGAGAAGCAACCAAATATATATATATATATATATATATATATAATATATATAATAAAATCCATACATGAAAAACCAGTCGTTACATCCTCCCCAACTTAAGAAAAATTCTGTCCTCGAAATTTCCCAACACTCACATGTCCGGGAACAAAAGTGGGTAGCGCTCTCGCATCTCATCTTCTCTCTCCCAAGTAGACTCTCCCGGCGAACCGTGCCGCCACATCACTCTAACAAGATCGACGACCTTGTTCCGAAGTGACTTCTGACGCCTATCCAGAATCTGCACTGGATGCTGGTCATACGTCAAATCTGGGCGAACGGTGATCTCCGAGAAATCCACAGCATAGATGGATCGCTGATGTATCGACGAAGCTGCGACACA
This sequence comes from Scilla litardierei, assembly GCA_030789695.1. Taxonomy (NCBI): domain Eukaryota; kingdom Viridiplantae; phylum Streptophyta; class Magnoliopsida; order Asparagales; family Asparagaceae; genus Scilla; species Scilla litardierei. Next base: position 105,520,402 of record CM061135.1, on the reverse strand, counting down.
TGGAAAACATCGTGAACTCCTTCCAAAGATGGCCGCAAGGCTAAGCGGTAAGCTACCTCGCCAACTCTCTCCAGAATATCAAATGGTCCAATGTATCGCGGGCTCAACTTCCCTCGCTTCCCAAAACAAATCACTCCACGATTCGGGGAAATCCTCAGAAACACATGATCCCCAAGCTGAAACTCCAAAGGACGGTGTTTAGCATCCGCCCAATGCTTAAAACGGTCCTGAGCAATCCTCAACCTCTCCCGAATGTTCCTGACAACATCCACAGCCTCCACAATCATCTCAGGTCCCAACAACTCCCGATCACCAACGTCATCCCAACTCAATGGCGATCGACATTTCCTCCCATATAATGGTAGCTGTTGTTGTAAGAGAACTCCACCAAGTGTAGATGGTCCTCCCACGAACCCTTGAAATCCAACATGCACGCTCTCAGCATGTCCTCCAAGATCTGAATCGTCCTCTCGGACTGGCCATCCGTCTGCGGATGGTACGCCGTGCTGAAACTCAGACGCATACCCAAACTCTTCTGCAAACTCTGCCAGAACTGAGATGTGAATCTCGTGCCTCTGTCCGACACGATACTCATGGGGACTCCATGAAGTCGCACGATCTCCTGCACGATTCACGTTACATCACAATCTAAGCTAGGAAAAGGAAACAGAAATGGAGAGTAAGATAATTTACCTCCATGTATCTCCTCGCTAGCGCCTCAGTGGACTGTCCTACTCGGAATGGAATAAAGTGCGCGGACTTGGTCAATCGGTCTACGATCACCCAAATCGCGTCATTCTGCTTCGGACTCCGAGGTAGTCCAGTCACGAAATCCATAGTGATGTGTTGCCACTTCCACTCCGGAATCGGAAGCGGTTGCAGCAACCCTGTCGTACGCTGATGCTCCGCCTTTACCTGCTGGCAAACCAAGCATTTGGCTACACTCTGAGCCACACTCCTCTTCATGCCGTGCCACCAAAAGTTCAGACGAAGATCCTTATACATCTTGGTCCCACCAGGATGCACAGAATACGGCGAACTATATGCCTCCACCAACAACTCCTCTTTGATATCCCCAGCAGGCACACACAATCTGGCTCCAAACCTCAACGAGCCATCATCATGAATCAAGAAATCGGTCTGCAGACCGGCTCCAACCTATTCTCAAATCCTCACCATCTTCGGATCTCCGGCCTGACTCGCCTTAATCCGATCCACGATCGTTGACTGCACCTGCATGTACATCAACGAAGAATCCTCCCCAGGAAGAACAATCTCCACTCTAGACTCGCAAAAATCCTGCTGCAATCTCCACTGCGAAGTCAACATCATCACTGCCGGAAGCCTACTCAGCGCATCCAGCACCCCATTCACCTTGCCAGGGTGATACTGCAAATCAATCTCATAATCCTCCATGAGCTCCAACCATCGACGCTGTCGCATGTTGAGCTCCTTCTGGGTGAAAATATACTTCAAGCTTTTGTGATCGGTGAAGATTTTCACTTTCTCACTCGGCAGGAAGTGCCTCCAAACCTTAAGAGCAAACACAACGGCAGCCAACTCCAAATCATGCGTCGGGTAATTCTTCTCATGAACCTTGAGCTGACGAGAAGCATAAGCCACAACATGTCCATGCTGATGCAAAACACAACCGAGACCCTTGCCAGAAGCATCGCAAAAGATCTCGAATCCTCCGCTGCGATCAGGCACAGCAAGGACAGGGGCAGACGTCAAACGCTCTCTCAGAACACCAAAGGCATGCTCACAATCACCCGACCAAACATAAGGTACATCCTTCCACGTCAATCTGGTCATCGGCTCAGCAATACGAGAAAAGTCCTTAATGAAGCGCCGATAGTATCCCGCCAAACCAAGGAAACTCCGAATCCCAGACGCAGACGACGGAACAGGCCACTCCCAGATGGCCCTAATCTTCTCGGGATCCACTGAAATACCATCTCCAGTCACCACATGTCCGAGAAAAGCAACTCTGTCCAACCAAAACTCGCACTTCGAAAACTTAGCATACAACCGATGCTTCCTCAAAATCTCCAACACCGTCCTCAAGTGCGAGGCATACTCCTCCTCCGACCTCGAATAGATCAGAATGTCGTCAATAAAGATAACAACAAACTTATCTAAAAAGTCGTAGAAAATCAGGTTTATCAGATTCATGAAAACTACGGGTGTGTTAGTTACGCCGAAAGGCATAATCACAAACTCATAGTGTCCATACTTCATCCTGAAAGCTGTCTTCGGAACATCCTCCTTCTTCACCTTCAACTGATGGTAACCACTCCTCAAATCCAACTTAGAAAACACCCTCAATCCTCCAAGATGATCAAAGATATCATCTATGCGAAGCAACGAGTATTTATTCTTGATGGTCACCGCATTCAGCTCGCGATAGTCCACGCACATGCGACGCGAACCATCCTTCTTCTTTACCAACATCACCGGTGCTCCCCACGGCGACACACTAGGGTTGATATAACCCTGCTGCATAAGCTCATCCAACTGCCTACGCAACTCCTCCAACTCTGCTGGTGCCATACGATATGGTGCCTTCGAAATGGGCTGCGCACCTGGAATAAGATCAATAGAAAACTCCAAAGCTCGATCAGGCGGCAATCCAGACATCTCCTCGGGAAAGACATCATCAAAATCTCGCACCACATCTGGCCTCTCCAACTCCATCTGCATAGCTACAACCTCCACCGGTCTGGTCCGAAATCTGACCGGACCCAGCGACTGAACTCAAATACTGGATGTCCGGGAATCTCGAACACTACCTTCTTCCTCCGACAGTCAGTCGTAGCATAGAAACTCGCAAGCCAATCCATCCCAAGGACCGCATCGTAGTTGATGATGTCGTGGACAATGAAATCAGCACAAAGCTCACGTCCACAAACCACCAATGGGCAAGAATTGCACCCACGATGCACCGAGACCACACCGTTCACTGTGACGATATTCCAACTCTTAGGAAGAGAGGACGTCGACAAGGAATTCTTCTCCACGAAGCTCCGGGCCAAAATGCACATCGACGCACCTGAGTCAAAGAGGACTCGTGCAGGAAATGTGCAAACCAAAACCACACCTAGCAAACAGTCTAACAATCAAATCCTATTCTAGCAACAAACATGAGCAAGCAACCAACATAATCAACAATCAAACTAACTAAGGAAGAAAAATAGCTAGAATGAGCGTTACCTGTAATAACCTCGTCCACGGCCATGCTCTCCTCCTCAGTCATCAGAAAGGCCTGCCCTCTCGGCGGAACAGCCTGCCGAAAGGCCTGCCTCTATGGAACAAGGGGCGCTCCACGTCCAGCTGGCACAGGAGCTCGCTGCTGCAACGGCTGTGCAGCAATAGGTCCCCGCCAAGGCTGCTTCGACCTCGGGCACTCTCTGATGGTGTGGGCAGGATCTTCGCAGACAATGCACTGCCCTAGGAACCTCCTACACTGATCCCTGAGGTGTCCAGTCTTGCCACAAAAATGGCAAGTCTTCAGAATAGGCCCTCCTGGCCTCTTGAACTGAACAGGCTGAACATGCCTGAATCCAGGTCTAACTACAGCACGGACCTGCTCCACCGGCCTCTTCCCAGCTCCTGAAACCTGTCACCTCCTCTGGTTCAAATTCAACTCCTGCCGCCTCGCAGCAACCAGGACCTTCTGATATGTCTCCAGGTCAGAAGAGGTCACAAAACTCTGAAGCTCCAAGGCAAGTCCCTGGAGGAACCACTGAGCTTTCTCATCGGCATCTTGCACCATCTTTGGTGCAAACCGACTGAGCCTCGTGAACTCTTGGTGGTACTGATCCACCAATAAGCTCCCCCGCTTCAGATCTATGAAGCGCTGCAGCATCACCTGTCTAGCAGCCTTCGGGAAGAATTCTCCATCAAATCTGGACTTAAAGGTAGCCCAAACTATCGGCTCCACCAGCATCTTCTCTTCAGCATCCCACCAGTTTCTGGCATTGTCCTTCAGCTGCCTCTTAGCCAAATCAACCCATCCAGCCGGGTTAATCTTCGACATCGCCAGGTTATCCTCAATGTTCTGAATCCACTCATCGGCAGCCAGAGGACCCTCAGACCCATCAAAATATGCGGGACCCAGCTCCTGAAATTGCTTCGCTCCCGGCTCGGAGCGAGGGGCATCCGGAAGTGCTCGGGCAGCTCGAGCAAGTGGAGCATTCTGGACTTGCAGGAGCACGCCCTGCTGCACTTGCATCATCTGAAGCATCATCCGCATCATCTCTCCATTGGTGGGTTCCCGCTCAGGCTCCTCGTCATGAGGGGGCGCACCACTACCTCCACCACGGGTGAATCGCCTTCCTGCCATCTAATGACACAGAAAACAAAGTAGATTAGACTCATAGATTATGACTCGAATGTCGAACTTAGTTTATTGGAAATTCTAATATTATTATCGTCATTCCGATAATCGCAGTTACAGAAGAGGACCTGCATGGGCCACCACTAAAACCTGTCACGCCACGCTTCCCTAAAATGGAGACGAGACGTGAGAAGGTCCGCTCAGGCGTGGAGCTGTGAAGCTGCATGCCTGATAAGCGTCAATTTAGTATAAGCAGGTCCCTGTAAACGCAAACGGAACAACAACAATAATAATAATAGGAGACGGATATGAAATAACCAATCTCAAAGTTTGTCCACAAAATATTCAACATCACAGAAAAAGCCACCAGGCTAACAGGAAAGAGTCTAAAGGCCCAGAACAAGGCCAAACAAAACACAAACATAACAGAGTATCAAACTAGGTGCCACGCACCGACAACCTAATCAATCTAACAAAAGTAGCCAAACGAAGACACTAAGACTGATCTCCAGTGTCCACGAAGTCCTCGATCAACGCGGGTTCTGACTCAGCGTCAGCGAACACCGCGTCCACAGCAAGTATCTCAGGCTCGGGCTCTAACATGTGTCACCCAAAAGAGAAAAGGGGCACATGTCAGTAAGTCGAAAGACTTGTGCAAGGAAATTGAAAGAAAGGTAAACTAACAACCTAATAGTTAAAGTATGGTGCATGGCATGGCAAGTATAGTAAGGGAGTAACAAGTAAAGTAAAGTACAAGTAGCAAGTGGTAGTTGTGACATGTAATGTTAAGTAACAAGTACAAGTACAAGGGATCACCCACACATGGATGCCCTATTGCCCCAGGCTGTAGTCATGTACAAGGGATCACTCAGAGAGTGCCCTATTGCCCGCAGGCTTTATTGAGCTCGTCTTTTGGACCACGAGCCAGAATTGTAATTGGCCTAGGGTTGTGCCAGTAAAACGGGGCCTAGCCGGAACAAATAGTACAAGTATGTAGTGAAGCTACGCAATCACGATGAGTATTCAAGCATGCAATGACATGAGCAGATATTCGCGTACCGTTAATTTAAATTAAACGTGACAGGCAAAATGCAATGACATGAACATATTCGCGTACCGTTAATTTAAATTAAACGTGACAGGCAAAATGCAATAGCAGTTAAAGATGCATGGATGACATGAACAGTTAATACGCGTACGGTTAAGTGAAATTAAACGTGACATACATGCATGATGAAGGTGACGGACCAAGCTTCGTTGTCAAGCTAGGTCAATGGCGTCCAGACGGCTATCATTTCACCGTCTAGTCTCTTTTACGCTAAAGTAAGGTAATGGCCTAAGACATGGCCCAAATCAAGAGATGCAAGTTTCACTTGCCTGATACCGGGGTTGACGAGCAATGAAGATCGTCACACAAGCTAACTATGGAATGGATCACTGTTATAGCAAAACAATTATTAGAACAACGATTATAAATCGATTTCTTAATAGAATCCTAATCATCTAATAATCCATTATATTAGGGTTTCACAATGTCAATGTGTGTTATGCTAAAACTAAAGGAATCGAGTATTACCGTAAAGAAGCGAAGGAACGATGCCGAGCAACCACGGCAACGGAAGAGCGATCCGGCTCAGATCTGGGAATGGGGGAAAAATCTGGAGAAATGGGTTTTGATGTGGATTTTGGGGGTTTGATGAAGGTTTGAGGAAGGTGGAAGGTGGAAAGTGTTAAGTGAGGGTTTGGATGATGGAGGATGAGCTTGGAATGAAGGTTTGAGTGTTTGAGGAAGAAGAGGGCTCAATGGGGGAGAAACTAGGGTTTAAGGTCATGAGGAAGAAGAATAAAACGTTTGGAGGGGTATTTATAGAGTTTGGTGGCGGCTAGGGCAAAACTAGGGTTTCCTATACTATTTATTCGGTCAAAGAGCAACCACTGACCGACTAGTTTGGGAACTAGTCGGTCGGCTGACCAACGCAGACCGACTAAGTGTAAACAGTAACCCCTGACGAAAATTAGAATTTAGATTTAGTCGGTCAAAGAACAACTACTGACCGACTAGTTTGACATCTAGTCGGTCGATGAACGTTCTTAGACCGACTAAGAATGAACAGTATCTTGTATCAAAAATAGTTAATGAGTTAGTCGGTTAAAGAAGCATTGCTGACCGACTAGTTTGCAACCTAGTCGGTCAACCAACGTTCTTAGACCGACTAACGATAAACAGTAACTCCTGAAAAATTATCCAAGCCCGCTAGTCGGTCCATGAAGGTTTGTCGACCGACTGGATCGTCATCTAGTCGGTCGGTGCCCCTTCTTAAACCGGCTAACGTGCACGATAAGTTCCGAAATGGAGCGCGAAGCTCCGGGATGGTTTCCTAAGTCTCCTAGGCTCGTTCTAACTCTAAGATATCGACGTTATGAAGCTCGTCACGAATGACTTACTTCAAACACGACGACCGACGGAAGAATCTAAAGAATCACGACGAAACGAACGAAAATGAAAACTACGGAGACGGAAATGGAAATCGCAACCAAGGAGAAGCAACCAAATATATATATACATATAATAAAATCCATACATGAAAAACCAGTCGTTACAGGTGTAGAGGGGTAAGAGCCCCCTACCCTCATATATATAGTTTTCAATAGTGGGCTTGGATACCCAATGGGCCTCATGGGCCTATTCATAACACTTCCCCTTATCCAACCAACATTGAATAAGAGGTGGATTCTTCAGGATCCGAGTTAGGGTAACTGCCTTGTTAAAGAAATAACAGTTAACCCATAACTTCCCCTGTTTTAGGGATGTGTTTAGGGGTGGATACTTCAGGATCGAGAGTCAACGAGGTTGCCTCCTCAAAACCTTGACTACGGAAAACCCAGTGGGAAAAAACTTGTAGCCAAGGGAAAAGAGTACAACTCTGCAGTTGACTCCCCCTCATCTGACCAAGGTTCAGGCTTGCAGATTTCCTATGAATCTATACATCAGTCTCCTATGTATCTATGAGTTCATAGTTCTCTCATCCTGACCCAGTTTACATTTACTCACTCTCCTCATCCCAATCCCATATACAAGTTTCTCAAAGATACTAATAGGTAGGGATTTGGTAAGCAAATCCGCCAAGTTATTACAAGATTGGATCTTCTGTACCTCAATCTGCTTTTGCTTCTGAAGGTCGTGTGTCCAGAAGAACTTGGGGGAGATATGCTTCGTCTTGTCGCCTTTGATGTAGCCGTCCTGAAGCTGGGCTATACATGCTGCATTGTCTTCATGGAGTGGAGTAGGCGCAAGAACACCGGTCATCAGGCCGGTGGAGGTGAGGATGTGCTGGATCACAGAGCGTAGCTAGAAGCATTCCTTGCTTGCTTCGAAGATCGCTAGGAGTTCTGAGTGAGTGGATGAGACGATCGTCATGGTCTGCTTTACAGATCTCCAGGGTATGGCTGTGCCGCCATATGTGAACATGTATCCGGTCTGAGACTTCTCTGTATGAGGATCGGACCTGTAACCTGCATCGGCATAACCAACTAAACCAGTTGATGCCCCTTTCCTGTAGAATAGACCTAAGTCTATGGCCCTTGGAGGTAGCGCAGAAGATGCTTAACTCCGGCCCAGTGCCGCTGTGTAGGTACAGCACTATATCTGGCTAGTAAGTTTACTGCAAATGCTATGTCGGGGTGAGTGCTGTTAGCCAGGTAAAGGAGTGCACTGATAGCACTTAAATAAGGCACTTCGGGGCCTAGTACTTCCTCCCCCTCTTCCAGCGGCCGGAAGGGGTCTTTGTGTACATCCAATGATCTGACGACCATCGGAGTGCTGAGGGGGTGGCACTTATCCATCTGAAAATTTTTCAATAAGTTCGATGTGTAAGTTGACTGGTGTAATAGGATCCCATCTTTAAGATGCTCTATCTGAAGACCTAAACAGAATTTTGACTTTCCGAGGTCTTTCATCTCGAAGGTTTCTGTCAGGCTTCTAGAAATCTTTGCGATCTCTTCAGGAGATCCGATGAGGTTTAAGTCGTCTACGTAGATGGCTATAATTACAAATCCTGTTGCCTTTGCTCTTATAAAGATGCAAGGACAGACTGGGTCGTTTGTAAATCCTTGTTTTGCAAGGAAATCGCTCAGTCTGTTATACCACATCCTTCCAGATTGTTTTAGACCATATAATGATCTTTGCAGTTTCACTGAGTAGATGTCACGTTCTCTCTCTTTTAGTGCTGCAGGCAAAGAATAACCGTCAGGCAATCTCATATAGATGTCTCGGTCTAGGTTTCCATATAGGTATGCAGTAACCACGTCCATGAGTTGCATATCTAAACCCTCTTGGGCTGTTAAGCCAATGAGGAATCAGAAGGTGATCGCGTCCATGACCGGGGAGTATGTGGCTTCAAAATCCACCCCAGGACGTTGGGTAAAACCCTGTGCTACAAGCCTTGCTTTGTAGCGAACGATCTCATTCTTTTCATTTCGTTTTCTAACAAATACCCATTTATAACCCACAGGTTTTTACACCTTTTGGTGTCTGGACTATGGGTCCGAAGACCTTGCGTTTGGTAAGTGAATCCAACTCCACTCCTATTGCCGCTTTCCACTTTGGCCAATCATCTCTGCTTTGACATTCTGTCAGAGCGCGTGGTTCAATATCATCGTCGCAGTACGCGACGTTGATGGCAATATTACACGCAAATGTGTCATCTATGGTTGTGTTTTTTCTGTCCCAATACTCCCCAGTTCGTACATAGTGTATCGATACTTAATTTTCTCCCGGTTTTTCCTCTTCATGAGAGTTTGGGAGAGATGGGGTAGTAGGGCTTATATTAGCATCCTGTGGTGGTATTTGTTTACCATTGCCAAGGGTCCTACTCTTTCGAGGGACTTGGTCCTTGGATCCCGGTGGTCGCCCTCTCTTTTTGAGAGGTCCAACCATTTCTACTGCAGGCGGATTGCATCCATTTTGCGGTATGTCAATCCTAGCTGGAGTGTTAGCAGCAGGGACGTGTGATTTAACAATCTTTTGGTTATCAGTAAATTTGTCCGGCAAGAGATGGACAGTGTTTTGGATGTGGAGAATCTTCAGGACCTCCTCCTCACACTGGCTTGTTGGCGGATCAAAGTGACATAATGTCTTTGTATCCCAAGTGATACTTTCTGAAGCTTCGGGCTTCTTTGTCTGTGAGCCTAGTCTTGGAAACGATGTTTCATCGAATTCACAGTCTTCTAGACGTGCCTTAAAGACGTATCCCGTAAGGGGTTCTAGGAATCTAATTATGGTGGGGGTTTCAAACCCAACATAAATGCCTAGACGACGTTGTGGACCCATCTTTGTCCTTTGCGGTGGTGCTATGGGGACGTATACTGCACAACCAAATATTATCAAATGTGAGACAATTGGTGGGGCTCCAAGTGCTAGTTGCATTGGAGAAGATGACTGACCTCCAGAAGGTCTTAATTTTATTAAAGATGCAGCATGCAAAATTGCATGACCCCACGCATTCACTGGCATCTGGGATTGAAGTAATAATGGACGAGCGATCCATTGCAGTCTCTTAATTAGAGATTCTGCTAACCCATTTTGGGTGTGAACATGCGCTACAGGATGTTCGACTTCAATTCCCTGAGCTTGGCAATAGTCTAGAAAGACTTGTGACGTAAACTCCCCCGCATTGTCCAGACGAAGTTTCTTTATCTGGTAGTCGGGGAAGTGGGCCTGTAACTTGATTATCTGAGCTAAAAGCTTAGATAGTGCTAGGTTACGGGTGGACAGTAGGCACACATGTGACCACTTAGTAGATGCATCTATTAGGACCATAAAGTACCTGAACGGACCACTTGATGGGTGAATCGGCCCACAAATGTCTCCGTGGATTCTTTCCAGAAAACTGGGGGACTCCACGTCCACTTTCAGTGGAGAGGGTCTCGTGATCAGTTTACCCTTGTAACAGGGTGGACATGGGAATTTGCCTTTTTGAAGAATCTTCAGGTTCTTCAGGTCTATACCCCTGGAGTTCTTTATGATGCGGTACATCATAACAGAACCAGGGTGTCCCAGTCTACTGTGCCAGAGTTGGAATTCTGGTGTTTGGGGGCACTGCAGGTGCTCCGCCATGGATGTTCCTGGAGTTTGTATACTTGTTTGGTAGAGTCCCGAGGGGAGTCTCTTGAAACGTTCCACAATGGTTTTTGAACCATTTGTAAGATACGTTACAAGCAAGTATTCCCTTTTATCTTCCTCGACCGTCTCTAAGTGATATCTGTTTAAACGGATGTCTTTAAAGCTTAGAAGGTTTCGGATGGATTTAGGGGAGTATAACGCATTTTAAGTGTTATTTATGTGTTGCCGGGGAGCAATATAATCGCTTCCCCTGATCCTTCGATTATGTTTGCTGGTCCTGAGATTGTTCTCAGTGGGCCAGAATAGCTACTTATGCTCGTGAAGTAGTCTATGTTTTAAAGGATCGAGTGCGTCGATGCACTGTCCACTAGGCAGATAAGTTCCATATCTAAAAAAGGAAAGACATTCAAGCAATAAATGAAGAGAAAAGATCCACTTTCATCAAAAAATAAATGCTCAAAATATTGTTTGACATGGAAATAAAACTAGATACGATGCATAAATAGAAGATACATTGCTAGTGCATAGAAGTGGTCCAGATCTAGAGAGTGTCATCTCCCATGAAGTCTTCAGGATTCCATGAGGTTTCTGCCAACGCTGCGCTCTCAATCAGGTTTGTCTCAGCTCGAGGCTTGAGGCTTGCCTGGTAGAGGTCCTGGAGGTGTTTTGCTGTGCGACAGATTCTGGACCAGTGGCCCGTCATTCCGCATTTAGAGCACTTGTCCTCACAGTCTTTCTTGGGAGTGCCACCTTTGTAGGGAATCCTCTTCTGCTTCTTGTCCACGAACTTCTGGTTCTGAGGAGGAGCTGGGGGAGTGGCCTTCTTCCGCTGCTTCTGTTCTTTCCATTTCTGGAATTTTGCCTTTTTGTCCGTCTTCTTCTTCTGGGAAGACTGGAAGTGAGCCTCTGCAGGAGGTGGCAATGGAGCGGAGCCAGGAGGGCGCAGGTTGTGGGTGGCAACCAACAGGTCTCTGTTCTGTTCAGCCATAAGTAGGCATGAAAGCATGTCAGAGTACTTAATGAACTTCCTCTCGTGATATTGTTGCATAAGGATCATGTCCTTTTCGTGGAAAGACGTGAACGTCTTTTCCAGCAACATTTTCTCCGTCACTGGTTCACCACACAACTTCAGGCGTGAGGTGATGCGGAAGAGAGCTGAGTTGTACTCCGCTACGGTTTTGAAGTCCTGTATGCGGAGGTGAGTCCACTCGTACTGTGCACGGGGGAGTATGACATCCCTCTGATGTCTGTACCTCTCCTCGAGTGCATCCCACAGCTTGTAAGGATCCTCTACAGTGAGGTACTCGTCCTTTAAGGTCGAGTCTAAATGTTTCCTGATATATATAATGGCTTTCGCCTTTAATATATCGGAAACTTCCTCTGTATGAGGTGCTTCCACTGAAGCCTCCTTGTTCACTGAGGCACTACTTGTTGTTGCCTTTTCAGTCTGTGTGAGACTGAAACCATGAGAGCGCAGATGGAACTTCAGGTCCAACTGCCAACTCAGGTAGTTTGACCCATCGGCCTTCAGGACAGAAAAGTCGACATTTGCGAGTCTGGCCATTTAATGATCTAGCAATGTAAAGAAAAACAGCATGTATCATTAAAACTGAGTAAAATAGACATCCACGCATGTAATGCAAACATTTTTCATATCATGGATCTAATTAATGTGAATTTAACAAACATGCTTTTTCCAGATTCATAATGAGAATAATTAATAAATGGTTAACATTCACACATGCTGTTAAGTAGTTTCATTGTAACATTAAACATGGTATTAAAATAATTAACATCCACGCAGTTAATGTATAAGCAATGAAACAGAAAAATGACTTAGGACTATGGGGATCAGGCAGCCGACACCGAAATAAAAAGAAGTACAGTCCGACGTTACATCAAAAAATAATTGCATGAAAGAATAAATTACAACTCGGGAACTTCAGAGAGAAGCCCCTATCTTCATTGTGTGAACGCCTTCAGCTCCTTTTTGGTGTCCTTCGGTCTTCTTTTTACATTTATATCCTCACTTACAAATTTCTCTCAAAAAAGAAAATAGCAGGAAATTAAAAGGTGTCGGAAACCTGGCTGATCCCTAAAAACATAGCCTAATTTGCACATTCACGCAAATAATATATTTGAAACATACAACCACGCAGATAATCAATCACAGGCATGTACAGATTAATTTAAATAATCTAAAACATGTGTGATGTGCAAAAATTTATTTTGAAAACTTTTTATCTTTTGTTCCATATTTTAATGTTTTGTTTACCGCTTAAAAACCCTTTAAAGTTTCTTTTAATTATTTTGGGCTTTTAGGGCCAAAAATAAAAAAAGAAAAATTATTTATGTAAATGGGCTAATTTTCTGGCCTTTTGGGCCATGAGAACAACCCATTAGGGTTAATTGGGCCTCCCCCAAAAAGTTGGCCCGTTTAGGGTTCGGGTTTCGGAAAAACCCTAGGGGGGCCCGCGGTGTGTCGTCGCGACGGCTAGCCGCGCAGAACGCGGCCGCCGTAGCGACGACGGGCCACGGCTGCCGGCCGCGGCCGCTGCAGCGGCGGGCCGCGGCCTCAAGCCGCGGCAACTGGCCGCGGCCTGAGGCCGCGGCCGCCGCGGCAACTGGCCGCGGCCGCCGCGGCAACTGGCCGCGGCCGCTGCGGCGTGAGATCGCGCCGGCGGCACTTGTGAAGCATCGCCGTTTCGCCCTATGGGCGTGCGGATTTTTGGATCAAAGGTTTGGGGTAAAAACGGATTTTTCGAGTATTTAGATCGCTAAAAAACAGATTTTTATTGTTTTTAGGCATGCGGATCTAAAAAAATTTGATTTTTACCGTGTTTTTAAACTTTTTGATCCTAAAAACGTGCAGATCTAACGCGAAAAGCAAGTTTAGATCTAAAAGTTTTGATTTTTTACCTCTAGATTCGACAAGGGAATCTAATCGACGGTTGGTGAAGGATGCCTTTTTTGCTCCCCGTTGAGAAGATTACGATCTTCTTGTATCTGAGCGATTGATGGATCTCCTTCCCCGCGAGCCGCCGTCTCCTCCAACGAGCGTGATCGTGCTGATAACGTGTTATGAAGGGAAATATAGGGAAATAGGTGTAGAGGGGTAAGAGCCCCCTAGCCTCATATATATAGTTTTCAATAGTGGGCTTGGATACCCAATGGGCCTCATGGGCCTATTCATAACAATGACAAGATTTTTTTTAACCTAATTATGTCTTCTCATATTTTTCAGTTCAATATGGCGATCTCCCGGTTCCAACGGACATTTTTGAAGATTTTTCTTAGCTTTGGGCTTTTTTCTACATTTTCTGGAAGATATGAGTCTTTTTATTAAATGATATGATTTTTTGGCGCAATTTTGTCTTCTCTTTTTTCAGTTTAATATTACGATCTCCCGATTCCAATGGACATTTATGCGGATTTTTCTGAGCTCGGTGCTATTTTCTACATTTTATGGCAGATATTTATCTTTTTATTAAATGATATGATTTTTGGCCAAAATTTGTCTTCTTTTATTTTTCAGTTGGCGATCTCCTGGTTCCAACGGACATTTTTTCGGATTTCTCTGAGCTCTGATCTATTGTCTACATTTTTTGTATGATTTGAATCTTTAAATTAAATGATATGATTTTATAACCTAATTTTGTCTTTTTATTCAGTAGAAGATGTTGATCTCCCGATTCCAACATATATTTTTGTCGATTTTTTTTAGCTCGGTGCTATTTTCTACATCTTCGGGATGTTATGGATATTTTTATTAAATGATATGATTTTTTGACCTAATTTTTTCTTCTCTTATTTTTTAGATAAAGATGGCGATCTCCCGGTTTCAACGAATATTTTTGTCGATTTTTCTGAGCTTTGGGCTATTTTCTACATTTTCTTAAAGTTATGGATCTTATTATTAAATGATAGGATTTTTATTGCCTAATGTTGTCTTCTCTTATTTTCCAGTTGAAGATGTCGATCTTCCGAACTAACATTGCATATTTTTTAGCTCGATGCTATTTTCTACATTTTATGGAAGATATAAAACTTTTTAGATAATACATTTTTATAGCCTACGTTTGTATTCTCATATTTTTTCAGTTGAAGATGGCGATCTCCCGGTTTCAACAGATATCTTCGCAGATTTTTCTACCTTTTCTGGAAGTTATGTATCTTTTTATGAAATGATATGAATTTTTGGCCTAATTTTTGTCTTCTCTTTTTTTAATTTGAAGATGGCAATCTCTCGGTTCCAAAGGATATTTGTTCGGAATTTTTTGAGCTTCGAGTTAGTTTCTATATTTTTTGTATAATATGAATCTTCATATTAAATGATATGATTTTTATAACCTAATTTGTCTTCTCTTATTTTTAGATGGAGATGGAGATCTCCATGTTCTAATGGACATTTTTGCGGATTCTTTCGAGATCGGGGCTATTTTTATACATTTTCAAAAAGATATGGATCTTTTTATTAAATGATATGATTTTTGGCCTAATGTTTTCTTCTTTTATTTTTCAATTGAAGATTGCGATCTCCCCTTCCTAACAGACTTTTGCGTATTATTCTGACTTTGGGACTATTATCTAAATTCTCTGTAAGATATATATCTTTTTACTAAATGATAAGATATTTGACCTAATTTTGTCTTCTCTTATTTTTCAGTTGAAGATGGAGATCTCCCAGTTCCAACGGATATTTTTGCTGATTTTTATTAGCTCGATGCTATTTTGTACATTTTTATAAATGATATGATTTTATAGTCTACGTTTGTCTTCTCTTATTTTTTTTCAATTGAAGATGGCAATCTCTCGGTTCCAACGGACATTTTTGCGGATTTTTCTTAACTTGAGTCTGTTGTTCTACATTTTCTGAAAGATATGGATTTTTTATGAAATGATATGATTTTTTGGCCTAATTCTGTTGTCTCTATTATTTAGAAGATGATGACGATCTCCCGATTCCAACGAAAATTTTTGCGGATTTTTCTGAGCTCCGGGATATTTTCTACATTTTTTGTAAGATATGAATCTTTATATTAAATGAGCGATTTTTATTAGCCTAATTTTGTCTACTCTTATTTTTAGTTGTAGATGACAATCTCCCTGTTCTAGTAGAAATTTTTGCGGATTTTTCGAAGTCCGGTGCTATTTTCTATATTTTATGGAAGATATGAAGTTTTTATTAAAAGAAAATATTTTTATATCCTTTGTTTTCATTCTCTTAATTTTTCAGATGAATATTGCGATCTACCGGTTCCAGCGGACATTTTTACTGATTTTTATTAGCTTGGGGATATTTTTCTTCATTTTATGGAAGACATGAATCATTGTATTAAATGATATGATTTTTTGGCCAAAAGTTGTCGTCTCTTATTTTTTTAGTTGAAGATGGCGTTCTCACGGTTCCAACGTCGATGTTTGCGGATTTTTTGACCTCGAGTCTATTTTTATATTTTCTAGAAGATATGGATATTTTATTAAATGATATGATTATTAAGCCCAATTTATTCTTCTCTAATTTTGCAGATGAAGATGGTAATCTCCCAATTCCAACGAAAATTTTCGCGTATTTTTCTAAGCTCCGGGATAATTTCTAAATTTTCTGTAACATATGAATCTTTAAGTGATCTGATTTTTATTGTCTAATTTGGTCATCCCTGATTTTTAAGTTGAAGAAGTCGATCTCCTGGTTCCAACGACCATTTTGCGGGATTTTTCTAAACAAGGAACTATTTTCTACAGTTTATTGAAGATATGGATCATTTTATTTAATGAAATGATTTTTATGGACTACGTTTGTCTTCTCTTATTTTTCACTTGAATATAGCAATCTCCCAGTTCCAACAGAGATTTTTGCAGAATTTTCTGAGCTTCATGCTATTTTCTAAATTTTCTGTAAGATATGGAGTTTTGTATCAAATGATATGATTTTATGGCCTAAGTTTGTCTTCTCTTATTTTTCAGTGAAGATAGCGATATCCCGGTTCCAACAGACATTTTTGCGTATTTTTCTGAGTTCTGAGCTATTTTCTAACTTTTCTGTAAGATATGAATCTTCGGATTAAATTATACGATTTTATGGCCTAATTTTTCCATCTCTGATTTTTAAGTTGAAGATGTCGATCTCTCGGTTCCAACGGCTATTTTTACAAATTTTTCTAAACACGGAACTATTTTCTACAGTTTACTAAAGATATGGATCTTTTTCTTTAATGATATGATTTTTATGGACTAAGTTTGTATTATCTTATTTTTCATTTGAACATGGCGATCTCCCGGTTCCAACAAAATTTTTTGGAGAATTTTATGAGCTTCGTGCTATTTTCTACATTTTCTATAAGAAATGGATCTATATATTAAATGAGATTATTTTAATGGCCTAATTTTGTCTTCTTTTTTAATTAAAGATGGCGATCTCCCGTTTCCAACGAAATTTTTTGCGTATTTTTCTGAGCTCGAGACTTTTTTTTATATTTTCTGGAATATAAGGATCTTTATATATTGGATATGATTTTTGTTGCCTAATTTTGTCTTCTCTTATTTTCCAGTTGATGATGGCAATCTTTTGGTTAAATAATGTGATTTTTTGGCATTATCTTATTTTCTCTTATATTTCAGTTTAAGATGGCGTTCTCCTGGTTACAACAGACATATTTGCGAATTTTTGACATAGATGATATCTTCTATATTTTTTGAAGATATGGATCTTTTTAATAAATAATATGAATTTTTGGCCTAATTTTGTCTTCTCATATTTTTCAGATGAAGATGGCGATCTCAGGGTTCCAACTGACATTTTCACAGATTTTCTAAGTTTGGAGCAATTTTTCTACATTTTATGGAAGATTTGGATCATTTTATTAAATGATTTGATTTTTTGGCCTAATTTTGTCTTCTCTAATTTTTCGTTGAAGATGGCATTCTCTCGGTTCTGATGATATTTTTGCGGATTTTTTTAACCTAGAGGCTATTTTCTACTTTTTCTGGAAGATATGGATCTTTTTATATATAATTTGATTTTAAAGCTTAATTTTGCCGTCTCTTATTTTTTAAAAGTTATATATGGCGATCTCCCTGTTCCAACGGACATTTTTGCAGTTTTTTCTTAGCCACTGGCTATTTTCTAAATTTTCTGTAAGATATGTATCTTTAAATTAAAAGATATGATTTTCTAGACTAATTTTGTCTTCTTTTATTTTTCAGTTGAAGATGGTGATCACCCGGTACAAACAGTCATTTTTGCAAATTTTACTTAGGTCGAAGCTATTTTCTGTATTTCTTGGAAGATATGCATCTTTTAGTTAAATGATATAATTTTTTGCCTAATTTTTTCTTCTCTTATTTTCAATTGAAGATAGCGATCTCTCCGTTCCAACGAACATTTTCTGGATTTTTTAAGCTCGGGGCTATTTTCTGTGTTTCCCGGAAGATATCGATCATTTAATTAAATGATATCATTTTGGCCTAATTTTATCTTCTCTTATTATTTAGTTGAAGGTGGCGATCTTCCTGTTCCAACGAGTATTTTTGGAGATTTTTCTGTGCTCGGGGTTATTTTCTATATTTTATTGAAGATTGAATATTTTATTAAATGATATGATTTTTAGCCTAATTTTAACTTCTGTTATTTTTCAGTTGAAGATGTCGATCTCCCGGTTCCAACAGATATTTTTGTCGATTTTTCTGAGCTTGGACTATGTTTCTACATTTTCGTGAAGTTATGAATCTTTTTATTAAATGATATGATTATTTGGCCTAAATTTGTCTTCTTCTATTTTTCAGTTGAAGATGGCGATCTCCAGGTTCATATGGACATTTTTGCATATTATTCAGACATCGTGGCTATTTTCTAAATTTTCTTGAAGATATGGTTATTTTTATTAAATGATGTGATTTTTGGCCTAATTTTGTCTACTCTTATTTTTCAGTTGAAGATGCTGATCTTCCGTTTCCAACAAAAATTTTTGCAGATTTTTCGAAGCTCGGTGTTATTTTCTACATTATATAGAAGATATGAATTTTTATTAAATGATATGATTTTTATATCCTATGTTTTCTTCTCTTATTTTTCAGTTGAATATTGCGATCTACTAGCTCCAGCGGACATTTTTGCTGATTTTTGTTAGCTTGGGGTAATTTTTCTTAATTTTATGAAAGATACGTATCATTTTATTAAATGATATGATTTTTTGGCCTAATGTTGTCTTCTCTTTTTTCAGTTGAAGATGGCGTTTTCACGGTTCCATCGGAGATTTTTGTGGATTTTTTTGACCTTGAGGCTATTTTCTACATTTTCTGGAAGATAAGGATCTTTTTATTAAATAATCTGATTTTTGGCCCAATTTTATCTCTTATATTTTTCAGAAGAAGATGGAGATCTCCTTGTTCCATGGACATTTTTTGCGTATTTTTTGAGCTCCGAGCTAATTTCTACATTTTCTATAAAATAAATAATATCTTTAGGTTAAATGATATGATTTTTATAGCCTAATTGTGTTTTCTCTTATTTTTCAGTTGCAAATAGCGATCTCCCGGTTCCCATGGACATTTTTGCAGTTTTTTCTGAGCTTGGGGCTATTTTCTACATTTTATAGAAGATATGGCTCTTTTTATTAAATGATATGATTTTTAACCTAATTTTGTCTTCTCTTATTTTTCACTTGAAGATGTCAATCTTCCGCTTCCAACAGACATTTTTACAGATATTTCTGAGCTTGGGACTATTTTTCTACATTTTTGGGAAGTTATGTATCTTTTTATTATATGATATGATTTTTTGGCCTAATTTTGTCTTCTCTTTTTGTAGTTGAACATAGCGATCTACCATTTCCAACAAACATTTGTGCGGATTTTTCTAAGATCCGAACTAGTTACTAAATGTTCTGGTAGATATGTATTTTTATATTAAGTGATATGATTTTTATAGTCTAATTTTGTCTTTTCTTATTTTTCAGTTGAAGATGGCGATTTCCCAATTCCAACAGATATTTTTGTGGCTATTTCTAAGCACGAGACAATTTTCAATATTTTCGGGAAGTTATAGATCTTTTTATTAAATGAAATGCTTTTTAGGCCTAATTTTATCTTCTCTTATTTTTTTCATTGAAGATTGTGATCGCCAGGTTCCAACTAATGTTTTTGTAGATTTTTCTGAGCTTCGAGCTATTTTCTGAATTTTCAGTGATATATAAATCTTTATGTTAAATGATATAATTTTTATTGCCTAATTTTGTTTTCTCAGAATTTTTAGTTGAAGATGTCGATCTCCCTGATCTAACAGCCTTTTTGTGGATTTTTCTAAACTCGAAACTTTTTTCTACAGTTTATTGAAGATATAGATCTTTTTATTAAATGAGATGATTTTTATAGATTAATTTTTTCTTCTCTTATTTTTAGTTGAATATCTCCCGGTTCCAACGGAAATTTTTGCGGAATTATTTGAGCTCTGGGCTATTTTCTACATTTTCTACAAAATATGGATCTTTATATTAAATGATATGATTTTTATGGGCTAATTTTGTTTTATCTTATTTTTAGGATGAATATGGCAGTCTCTCGGTTCCAACGGACATTTTTGCGGATTTTTTTTAGCTCTGTGCTATTTTCTACATTTTCCGTAAGATATGGATCTTTTTCTTAAATGATATTATTTTTATGGCCCAATTTTTTCTTATATTTTTCAGATGAATAGGGCGATCTCCCGTTTCCAACTGAAATTTTTGGTTGTTTTTCTAAGGTCGGGGCTATTTTCTGGTTGATGATGGTGATCTTTTTATTAAATGATATGATTTCTTGGCCTTATTTTATCTTCGCTTATATTTCGGTTGAAGATCACAATCTCCCGGTTCCAACGGACATTTTTGCGGATTTTTCTGAGCTCCAGGCTATTTTCCACTTTTTGGAAGATATGGACCCTTTTATTAAATGATATGATATTTTGGCCTAATTTTGTCTTCTCTTATATTTTGGTTGAAGATGGCGTTCTTTCGGTTCCAGCAGAAATTTTTGCGAATTTTTCTGAGCTTAGGGCTTTTTTGTACACTTTCTGGAAGATAAGAATCTTTATATTAAATAATATGATTTTTATAGCTTAATGTTGTCTTTTCTTATTTTTCTGTTGAAGATAGCGATCTTCCGATTCCAACAGACATTTTTGCGTATTTTTGGGCTTGGTGCAATTTTCTACATTTATATCACTTTTTATTAAATAACGTGATTTTTATAGCCTACGTTTGTATTCTCTTATTTTTTTCAGTTGAGGCTGGCAATCTCCCAGTTCCAATGGACATTTGTGCGGAATTGTTTTGTGCTCCGGGCTATGTTTTAAATTTTTTGTATAATATGAATCTTTATATTAAATGATATGATTTTTATAACCTAATTTTTCATCTCTTATTTTTCAGTTGAAGATGGCGATCTCCATTTTCCAAGGGACATTTTTGCGGATTTTTATGAGATCGGGGCTATTTTCTACATTTTGAAAACTTTTGAATCGTTTTATTAAATGATATAATTTTTTGTCCTAATTTTGTTTTCTTTTATTTTTTAGTTGAAGATTGCAATCTCCCGTTTCTAACGGACATTTTGCATATTATTCTGACTTCGGGACTATTTTCAAAATTCTCTGGAAGATATGTATCTTTTTATTAAATGATAATATTTTTGGCCTAATTTTGTCTTCCTTTATTTTTCAGTTGAAGATGGCGATCTCCCTATTCCAACGGATTTTTATAAGGTCGGTTCTATTTTCTACATTTTTATAAATGATCTGATTTTTATAGCCAACGTTTGTCTTCTCTTATTTTTTCCAGTTGAAAATGGCGATCTTCCAGTTCCAAGGGACATGTTTGTGGATTTTTTAGCTTAAGTCTGTTGTTCTACATTTTCAGAAAGATATGGATCTTTTATGAAATGATATGATTTTTTGCCATAATTTTGTCTTCTCTATTTTTCAGAAGAAGATGACGATCTCCCAGTTCCAACGAACATTTTTGCGGACTTTTCTGTGCTCCGGGATATTTTCTACATGTTTTGTAAGATATGAATCTTTATATTAAATGATATGATTTTTATAGTCTAATTTTTTCTACTCTTTTTTCAGTTGTAGATGATGATCTCCAAATTCGAACGGAAATTTTGGCAGATTTTTCGAAGTTCGGTGCTATTTTCTACATTTTATGGAAGATATCAATTTATTATTAAATGATATGATTTTTAGTTCCTACATTTTTCTTCTCTTACTTTTAAGTTGAATATTGCGATCTACTAATTCCAGCAGACATTTTTACTGATTTTTGTTAGCTTGTGGCTATTTTTCTTCGTTTTACGGAAGATATGGATTGTTATATTAAATGATATGATTGGTTGGCCTAATGTTGTTTTCTCTTATTTTTAGTTGAAGATGGCATTCTCACAGTTGAGGATATGATCTTTTTTAAATGATACGATTTTTAGGCCTAACTTATTCTTCTTTTATTTTGCAGATGAAAATGGTGATCTTCCGGCTCCAACGAACATTTTCGCGTATTTTTCTGAGCTCTGAGCTATTTTCTAAACTTTCTGTAAGATTGAATCTTTAGATTAAATGATATCATTTTATGGTCTAATTTTGTCTTCTCTGATTTATTAGTTGATGATGTCGATCTCCCGGTTCCAACGACCATTTTTGCAGATTTTTCTAAACACGGAACTATTTTCTACCGTTTATTAAAGATATGAATATTTTTATTAAATGATATGATTTTTATAGACAAAGTTTATCTTCTCCTAATTTTTCACTTGAATATGGCGATCTCCATGTTCCAATGAAATTTTTTGTGGAATTTTCTGAGCTCTATGCTATTTTCTACTTTTTAAGTTAGATATGAATCTTTGTATTAAATGATATGATTTTTATGGCCTAATTTGTCTTCTCATTTTTTTCAGTTGAAGAAGGCGATCCCCCGGTTCCAACGGACTTTTATGCGGATTTTTTAAGCTCTGGGATATTTTCAATATTTTTTGTAAAATATTGATCTGTATATTAAATGATATTATTTTTATGGCCTAATTTTGGCTTCTCTAATTTTTCAGGTGAAGATGGAGATCTCTCGTTTCTAATGGAAAATTTTGCGTATTTTTCTAAGCTTGGGGCTATTTTCTATATTTTCTGGAATATAAGAATCTTTATATTTTTTGATATGAATTTTGTAGCCTAATTTTGTCTTCTCTTATTTTCCAGTTGATGATGGCGATCTTTTTATTAAATGATATGAATTTTTGGCCTTATTTTGTCTTATCTTATATTTCGGTTGAAGATGGAGATCTCCCGGTTCTAACGGACATTTTTGCATATTTATTGAGCTCCGAGCTATTTTTAACATTTTTGGAAGATATGGGTAGTTTTGTTAAATGATATCAGAGGACAAAATTTGGCCAAAAATGTCCGTTGAAATCGGGCAATCGACAACTTCAACTGAAATATAAGAGAAGACAAAATTGGAAACTGGAAAATCGCCATCTTCATGTATAAAAATGTCCGTTGTAAGCGGAATATTGCCATCTTCAACTGATAAGATTTTTATATATCATTATCTGAGCTTGGTACTATTTTCTACATTTTATGAAAGATATGGATCTTTTTATTAGTTGATATGATTTTTATAGCCTAAATTGGTCTTCTCTTATTTTCCAGTCTAAGATGATGATCTTTTTTATTAAATTAGATGATTTTTGGCCTAATTTTATCTTCTCTTATATTCTAGTTGAAGATGGCGATCTCTCCGTTCCAATGGACATTTTTTGCAGATTTTTTTGAGCGCCGGGCTATTTTCCACTTTTTTGGAAGATATGTATCATTTTATTGAATGGTATGCTAATTTGGCCTGATTTTGTCTTCTTTTATTTTTCAGTTAAAGATGTCAATCTCCCCGTTCCAACGGACATTTTTGCGGATTTTTCTAAGTTTGGGGTGGTTATTTTGTACATTTTCTAGAAGATAAGAATTTTTATATTAAATGATATGATTTTTATACCTTAATTTTTTCTTCTCTTATTTATCAGTTGAAGATGGCGATCTTCCAGTTCCAATAGACATTTATGTGAATTTTTCTGAGCCCCACGCTATTTTCTATATTTTATAAAAAATATGTATCTCTTTATTAAATGACATGATTTTTGTAGACTAATGTTCTCTTCTCATTTTTTTCAGTTGAATATGTGACTCCCAGTCCCCGTGGACATTTTTGCAGATTTTTCTTCGATTTGTGCTTTTTCTTACATTTTCTGGAAGGTATGGGTCTTTTTATGAATTGATATGATTTTTTGGCCTAATTTTGTCTTCTCTATTTTTCAGATGACGATGACGATCTCTCGGTTCCAAGAATATTTTTCTGAGCTCCGCGATATTTTCTACAGTTTATGTAAGATATGAATCTTTATATTAAATGATATGATTTTTGTAGCCTAATTTTGTCTACACTTATTTTTCAGTTGAAGATGGCGATCTCCCGGTTCCAACAGAAATTTTTGTGGATTTTTCGAAGCTCGGTGCTATTTTCTACAATTTATGGAAGATATGAATTTTTTATTCAGTGGTACTATTTTTATATCCTACGTTTTTGCTTCTCTTATTTTTTAGTTGAATATTGCGATCTAATAGTTCCAGCAGACATTTCCACTGAATTTTGTTAGCTCTGGGGCTATTTTTCTTCATTATATGGAAGATATAGATCGTTTTATTAAGTGATATGATTTTTTTGGCCTAATGATGTCTTCTTTTATTTTTTTTCCGTTGAAGATAGCGTTCTCACGATTCCAACAGAGATTTTTACGGATTTTTTGACCTAAAGGCTATTTCTACATTTTCTAGAAAATATGGATCTTTTATTAAATAATATGATTTTGGCCTAATTTTATCTTCTCATATTTTTCAGATGAAGATGGCGATCTCCTGGTTCCAACAGACATTTTTGCCAATTTTTTGAGCTCCGGTCTATTTTCACATTTTCTGTAAGATACGTGTCTTTAAAATAAATGATATGATTTTATAACCTAATTTTGTTTTCTCTTATTTTTCAGTTTAATATGACGATCTCCTAATTCCAACGGACATTTTTACAGCTTTTTCTGAGCTCGGGGCTATTTTCTACATTTTATTGAAGATATGACTCTTTTTATTAAGTGATATGGTTTTTGTAGCCTAATTTTGTCTTCTCTTATTTTTCATTTGAAGATAGCGATCTCCCACTTCCAATGGACATTTTTGCGGATATTTCTGAAGTTGGGACTACTTTTCTACATTTTCGAGAAGTTATGGATTTTTTTATTAAATGATATGATTTTTGGCCTAATTTTGTTTTCACTTTCTTTTTAGTTGAAGATGGCGATCTCCCATTTCTAACGGACATTTTTGCAGATTTTCTAAGCTTTGGGCTATTTTCTAAATTTTCTGTAAGATATGAATCATTATATTAAGTGATATGATTTTTATAGCCTTATTTTGTCTTCTCTTATTTTTCAGTTGAAATTGTCACTCGCCTGGTTCCAACAACCATTTTTGCGGATTTTCCTAAACTCGGACACTACAACAAAAATGGTCATTTACAACTTTTAAAAAGGTTGTAATAGGGGTCAGACAACTTTTTAACAAACGTTGTAATATGTGAAGTTGTAATAGGGTCGGCTCATTAGACCACTCTTTCTGCCTGTTGTAAGAAAACATTGTAATAGATGTATATTACACCTTTTTTAAACGTTGTGTAAACTTCTATTACAACGTTTATAAAAAGTTGTGTAAAGAGATATTACAACTTTTAATAAACGTTGTGTAAACTTTTATTACAATGTTTATAAAAGGTTGTGTAAACTTCTATTACAACTAGTTTAAATAGTTGCTTAAAACTCTATTACAACTTTTATAAAAGGTTGTCTAACATTTATTACAACTTTTATAAAACGTTGGAAAAAAGGTACAAAATTAAAAAAAATACGCGGTTGCAGCTGTTCCAAATCTCTCTGTAGTAGTTGTACATATTTTGATGAACACACACATAATAGCATAGACACATACGTCTAACCCTTTATTCATAAACTAGAAAGTTACACCTGAACATTGCATTTGAGTGCAGATAGTTTGAGATACAAAGACAACAGTTTGAATCATAAGAGATTGTACTCTTACATACATACATATATATATGGGTAAAGTGTTCCTAGGGTGACTCCTTAGATTAAATCTAAGGAGTCGCCCTCATTTTCCCCCATATCCCACAATTTTTTTGGATTTTGTTTTTCATGGGGTTGTTGTTCATATCATGGATGGTCAACATACAAAAAATCAAGGCATTCCAATACTTTTAGAACCCCCATCTACCCGGTGCAACTTCAACGGTCTAAAAACGTGTTGAAAAACCCATGAAGTTGCAACGGGTAGATGGGGGTTCTAAAAGTATTGGAATGTCTTGATTTTTGGTATGTTGACCATCCATGATATGAACAACAACCCCATGAAAAATAAAATCCAAAAAAATTGTGGGATATAGGGGAAAATGAGGGCGACTCCTTAGATTTAATCTAAGGAGTCACCCTAGGAACACTTTACCCTATATGTATATATATATATGGGTAAAGTGTTCCTAGGGCGACTCCTTAGATTAAATCTAAGGAGTCGCCCCCATTTTCTCCCATATCGCACATTTTTTTTCGATTTTATTTTTCATGTGGTTGTTGTTCACCTCATGGATGATCAACATACCAAAAATCAAGCCATTCCAATACTTTTAGAGCCCCCATCTACCCCTTGCAACTTCAACGGTCTTAAAACGTGTTGAAAAACCCATGAAGTTGCAAGGGGTAGATGGTGGCTCTAAAAGTATTGGAATGAATTGATTTTTGGTATGTTGATCATCCATGAGGTGGGCAACAACCCCATGAAAAAAAATTCCGAAAAAAAATGTGGGAGATGGGGAAAATGGGGGCGACTCCTTAGATTAAATCTAAGGAGTCACCCTAGGAACACTTTACCCTATATATATATATATATACATAACCCGTGCCCGCGGGCACGGTTCAATTAAGATTTTTCCCCGCGAAATATTTGTTCCCCAAAAAATTATTTACACAATCAAAATTTAAAAGAACAATAAATTAGCATAAAAATATTTAGCGACACGGGCACAT
The DNA here is from genome assembly GCA_030789695.1 of Scilla litardierei. Classification (NCBI taxonomy): domain Eukaryota; kingdom Viridiplantae; phylum Streptophyta; class Magnoliopsida; order Asparagales; family Asparagaceae; genus Scilla; species Scilla litardierei. The sequence goes on along the minus strand of CM061135.1, from coordinate 105,493,781 downwards.
TCGGCGTGGAAAAACAAATACGGCACGGGCGCCTTCGGCGCGGAACAACGCACGAGCGCTTTCGATGCGGAACAACAAATTCGGCGCAGGTGCATTCGACGTGGAACAACAAATTCGACGGAACAACGCGCGAGCACATTCGGCACGGAAGAATAGCACGGAACAAACAATTAGCGTAATAAAATTTAGCGGGCACTTTCGGCGCTGAACAACCAATTCAACGTGGGTGCCTTCGGCGTGGAACAACCAATTAGCGCGGCGCGGGCGCCTTTGGCACGGAACAACCAATTCGGTGCGGACACCTTCGGCGCGGAACAACCAATTAGCGCGGCGTGGACACCTTCGGCACGGAACAACATACCTCAAGGTATTTTTCGGTGACGATATTAACTTAAATTTTTTTACGCTAGTTTGTTGTTCCGCTGAATTTTTTTATGTATTTTTCTTGATTAGAGTATTAGTTCATCAGACTTTATAATGGGATAATTAGAAACCCATGACTTAATCAATGTCAAACTTATTTTAAAATTTTTGAGGCAAGGGTAGCAATAAGTCAGCATACTCTAGGCCTGTAAATAAACAGATAACATAATTTATGTTCACAATGAGAAAGGAGAGACCCCTTCATGTGCTGAGGCAATCAGGCAGCTGAACACAGAAGACTGAAGACAATCCCAAAGACTTCCCTGATTTATGGAATTGTATTCTCTTATTGCATCCATTCTCATTTGTCATTATTCAGTTCCTTTGATTACATTCAGTAAACGAATAGTGGTGGCAACTCTTGATTAGCTAGAGATGCATCATGCATGTTCTCAGATAATCATATTGGTGGAGCGGGCACGATTCATATGAAGTGTGTTACAAACAAACGAATAGTGTTACAAACAAACTGGCAAACAAACGGGCAAATATGACATATGAAGTGTGTACAAACAAACTGGCAAATCATACATGTTTACTGAAGAATACATGTGAAGTGTGTTACAAACAAACTGGCAAATATGATAGTAGCAACAAAGCAGCTTTTCGACGGCCTCTACTATATGGTCATAAAACCTGTTAGGAGAAGAAGCAAAGCTTATATATCAGATCTTGCCCCATATTGGTACATCAGCAACATCAAGTGCAGTATAGAAACCCAGCATATTTGATCAGTAATAAGCAAACTCTTGTTGACCTCTCCTGCTTCCCTTGCTCGACTCTGTGTTCATAGTTCAGATGGATCAAATCATTTTGTTATATGATGGGGACTGACGTTTAATTCATTTCCTGTTTAAGCAGACAGAACTTCGAGGAAACTAACCCCAGCTGATGTCACAAAATTGCAAACTTCGCATTTCACTGATCTTGCCCCATATTGGTACATCAGCAACATATGGCAATTCTTGCGATGTATATGTGCAGCTTGATTTCCTGTCGCAAAATACCTGAATCGATCAGATGCCATCAAGTGCAGTATAGAAACCCAGCATATTTCATCAGTATTATCAAGGATTAAGCATCTGCATGCTTGATCCTAACATTTTGTTTAAAGGCTAAGAAGAGGATCCATACATTAACATGGTTTATATACTAACTCCATTTTTCAGGAAGGTTTATATGCTAATTAGCATGCAGATGATTTCTTCATATTCAACCATCATTTGTTAGCCATAGGATTCTGAAGATTCGCACTGTTTGAATACAATATTTTTTTGCAATGAACTGCTAATGAAGCACTCTTGAAAAATCCCAAATGAAGCGCTAATGAACTTAAACTGCTCAAATCCCAAATGAACTGCTAATAAAACTGTGTTTTATGAGATGAGATTGAAGAAAAAAACTGTGTTTGCAATGAAGTGCTCTCGAAAAAAACTGATTTTTGTGAAATGCTAATAAAACTGCTCAAATCCCAAATGAAGCGCATGGGTTAGTTTGCAATGAAGCGCTAATGAACTATTCCATTTCCCAAATGCTAAGAAACATATAAAAATTGCAATGAACTGCTAATGAGGACCAGCACCACTTGAAGAAATGGCCAAGTAAGAGTTCCATTTCCCATTGCAGGTTTTTATTTTCGATTACTTTGGTTTTTTAGCGGTTTAAAAATTGAGATGAAAAAATAGTCAGGCAAGCAAGCAGGATAGAAAATGCAATAACTTTCTCATTTCTTCTAATTGTCAAAAAAATTTTGTAGCATGTAAGAAATATAAATCTCCAAATTCTTTAAAAACCAAACTACTATAGGAAATATAAATCGAAAACAATCTATTCACATGATCTTTTCACTGTTACCTCTTTCGGCTTAATGTGTATTCAAATATAAATTCTTGATGCAATTCCTTTCGTTTACATATGGTTTTATTCACGCATACAAAAATCTATCATGATATTTTGTTATTTTGATTTCCTTCTTACCTTTTTTAGATAAGAAAGATGTTAAAGATCAGTTGATTATAACCGATCTCATTTTTAGTGATTTTATGTGCCATTCGGACTCTAAATAGAACTAACGGATCCACACTGGCATTTCACGCAAATTATCCAAGCTAAAGGACCTTCCGGACCCAAGAGAGACTACCTTTTCCAGCTCGAAGAATCATTGAACCAATTTGGTGAGCCTTTTTCTCATAAACTGATGTTTATTTCTAAGGCTTTAAGTCTAATGAATTCCATTTCATTTTGTAGGATGAGAATATTCTCACGTCAGAGATCTTGCTTGTGCGTTTAGAAAAATCAATTCTGCGATGACACCTAGTTCATGATGCAAATCCCAAATGCTAAGAAACGTATAAAAATTGCAATGAACTGCTAATAAACTGTTCAAATCGACACCTTGAAGATGTTAACAAAGTGTGCTTAAGGTTACCTGCGACAACTCGGCACCTTGCTGGCTGAGAACAAAGATCAAAGATCAAATAGAGAACTAAGATTAAAGAGAATGAAGTTGGGGTTACCTGAAAGCACAAAATTTTAAAATTAAACAGGTCAGAATTTCAAAATTTCATGATTGCACAGAATTGCACTTTTAACATTCCAGTTCCATCATATGGATGATACTATTAAAGTTTTATAGAGCTTGTTGACATAGATTGAAAAGCTTTAAGAATTTCATCAAACAGGACTTATAAACTGAATTGCAAAATGAATTGCAACTTTATAAACTGAGTTTATTGATTGTCATGAAATAGACTAAATAAGAGCATGAATTTTAAAATGAATTGCACTTTATAAACTGAGTTTATTGATTGAATAAGGGCAGAAAGTAAATTGAATAAGAGCAGGTCTACACATCATCGTCACAAAAGCTTTACCCCAATTGCTATAGCCTTCTTAGTCACAAACATCTGGGCATCAGCCCATTCAAGACAATTTTCAAAATCAGCAGCAGAAGATCACCCTACAGTTTGTGCAAGTAAGGGCATCATTTTCGTAAATCCTAAAACATCCCGAATTGGTTTCTTATTAAGGACAGGTGAATAATGAGATGATACACTATAGAAGTATGAAACAGACATAAATAGACATAAAATAGAGTGGCAGACATCTTTGATAAGACTAAAAGAGAAAAAAACGATAAAAACGTTAGAGGGGTAAATTATTGTGTAGGTTATATTTTCAGCACAAAATATACCATTTATAATAAAGTTTATCCTTTAGAGGAACGAAGGAAACTTGAATTACAGTTAGCTTTTGTATTAAATAAGGATAAAGTTTAAAGGGCAGTTATCTAATATGCTAATATTGGTTTATGTATTCTACCACCTGAGTGGTTCTAGACATATCCAATGAATGTCCAACAAAATTCAGTAAGAGCAGATATCCGACACTAACTTGTTCCTTTACTTGTCCATATTACATGGCCACAAATATTTCATACTTACTGAAATTAATGGCCACAAATATTTTGTCTATGTTAAGAGAAGTTATCGATTTTTGAAATATTTTGAAATGAAAAAAAAACTTTCCTCCATCCTTATAGTGAAGCTACTATAATTGATTTGCTACCTACAACAATTTCTATACAAAAATGTTGGCTTGCTCACAAAAATCTGACTTACAGAAAATCGCGCACGGCATCTGTTCATTCTTCAGCACAGAAGTACATTTTTCTTTATGTAATGTCAAGGTTATTAGGTAAACTTGCTCTATGCAATCATGAGTTGCACCAGAACTTCTGTTACTGCAAAAAGCATTTGCTACCATATGCTTAATATAATCAACACATGTTAATCATCAACATAAGCAATCGAATTACCTAACACTAACTAATTTAATATAATAATTTAATATGCCAGAACAATACAACCAGCATCTTATTTAGTTCATAAACATATAACCCAAAATACAATTTTCTAACCCAGTAAAAGGTCACCTGTGATCTTCCTCAATCCAAGCTATTCATTTACAGCGTTCTTGCTTAACCCTCGGTGCCTTCCAATCTCTGACCTTATTCCCACCATGGGTAGTGCCATCCCCCAGTAGCTAGGCAATGGAACTCGGTCCCAGATCGCACCAACATATTCCTCTAAAGGTTGGTAATGGTTCATGACTTACTCCGCAGCTTTTCCAATCTTAGCCGTAATCTTTTCCCATATTTCACTGCTCTGGTCCCAGTGAGTCGCCGCCACATTCTCAAATGCATTGTTCTGATCCCAGCTCCATATTATGATCCCAGCACCACAACTCATTGCCTTCCCGAAGAAAATATGCATAGTTCCTGACGTCTATGTAGTCTACAACCCAATAAAACCATTAAAATTCAACAAAAGTCTAAATTTTCCAATAAAATTTTTGGAAATTGCAGAACATATACTCACCTAATTCATTCATTTTGTCGGAATCATGAGTTTCCTCCAAATTAAATAAAATTGATTTGGTGCAAAAGCTGAAAAGAGAATAACAAAGAGAAAACAATAAATATCAATGTATTGTCCCGAGCCATATAGGGCTTACGTCGTTCAAGCGAAAATGGAAGAAAAAGGATGCAAGCTTCCACCAGGATTGAAGAGGACAGTCATTGCATTAAAGAGTTAGGTTTTGACATTTAATCATTTAATGGCTATGTAGTTTTGCTCTGAATTAAACCCTATCAGTAAAAAACCCATTTCAGGATACCTTGATTCCTGATGTAAATACCTAAGCATAAATACCTAAGCATAATTGATCTTAATAACCAAAAATTCCATATTGAATTTTCAAAAAATAATAGTTTTTCAAAAAGTTTCTAAATAGTAATAACAGAAACACTTAGAAAAGCAATCGGTTTGAATCTAACTCATCTTCAGAAGCAATTTAGCGAAATATTTATATCAATCAATTATCAATAAATTTTGCTTACCTTTGGGATGGATAATAGCAAGAGGAAATCGAAGTCAACCAACGCTTCCCATTCAAACGCATGTTCTTCTTCCGATTCTGTTTCTAATTCCTCCCACATCATTCTCTTTGCTCAATAAAAATAATTTTTTGCTAGCTCGTGGCTGGTGGAAGAAGAAGATAACTGTGGTTTTACAACAGAGGATGAAACATTGTCAAGGGGTTTCAGTAAAATGAAAAAAGAGAAATTTGAGGAGAAGATTGTTATTAGGGGGACGCCCAAATGACAGTTGATGGTTTTAGGGGAGAGTGAGAACATAATAATACAATAAATGAAAACCCCAACAGTGCAATAAAGTTAACCCACGTATCTGCTCAACCCACCTGGAAAAAAACCAACATGAAAATGAAAACACACACATCCAAACTTTGATCAGATAAAAAAATCCAGCATGAAAATGCAAACAAAATGGGCAAATGAAAACATAGCAACTGCATCAGAGAACATCCCCACTACTTTCAAAAAAAATCCAACGTCTTTGTTTAACCCACATGAAAAAAAATCCCTAAATTTTGATCAATGTTCCTCCTAAAATGATGAAGGATAATTGACCAAGAATTGCTAGGAGAAATGCCCAAAATAGCTAGGGAAAAAGAATCGTGAATGAACTGATTAAACCAAATGGGCATAAACAAAAAATGGAGAATTACCCAAAAAATGGAGAAATAACCATATCACATATCTGCAATATAAGTTACAATTTAAGTCCAATAAAGAAGATAATTTTATAATGAGAAACATACTATGAATTGGTTGTTTGCGTCTATGTTCAGTTGCTAACCCCACTGCGAGATAAGGGACATTGTATTAATGAACAATTGATGCTGTTCCATTAGCATTTCCACACATTTAACTCTGCTAAGCCCATGGTTGAATTCTACAAACAAAACGACAATTAAAGTTGTATAAGACATAATCAAAATATTCCATGCAAAATAAATACAATGTAGAATGTAAGATCCAAATAGGATAGTCCTGTTATGCACCTAAAAGTTTCAGTCGTATTATGAGTAGTCCTTACTCCTTGCAATTGGCTGCTAAATATCTAGGTCCACACATGCTTCAGGATGGCTATCCTAGTAGTCAATGAGGGTAAAGATATCTCATACAACCACATACCTTTTCTATAAACATATGCGGGAAGATGTTCCAATGTGCTCTTTATATAGGTCCAGATAAGCTTCAGGAGGCCAGGAATCAAAACCCACCTGATCTATAAGGGCCAACATGAAACCAAGCTGGTGTATCCGACCACAATATGTATGCTTTCATGCATGAAATTCAAGCATGTAACAATTGGCAAGTGAATGCAATGTCTGCCTTCAGATGAATGCAAATGCCTATGGTATCATAGTACACGTCTAAATTTTTTTGCCAAAATCATTCAGAACAAATACAATTGCACACTACTCAGTTTACCAAACTTCTTCTGTGTTGTTTCATCCACGAATAACATAATGCTAACTGAATGTTTGGCAATAGTTCAGCTGATACCTATGGAGTAATGTTGAAAAGCAATGATAGAAACCACATGTACATCATAATCCTAGCCAAATGATGACCCAGATTTGAATGGATCGGGAAAGGATTCAGATTCATCCGTAATGCAAGTGATTGTGCAAATCCAACACTTGTAAATCTAATGATTATAGTATTAAAATTCTTGGAGTACCTGCAAATATCAGATTTCGGTTTTAACTTCCCATCCAAAGCAAAATGGTTGCCAAAGTGGATCTCTTGGAAAAGGCCGGGGTAATGTTTTTCTATCCACTGAAGTGTATGATCTTTGATCACATTCTTCCGAGATCTTTACAGAAGGAAACCAATTCCAGTTAAACCACTCAAAATACTGGTGAATAGATAGTTATATTTTTTTTGCAATCAGAGCAAACCAGTAAAATAAAATAATACATAAAGAAGACCTACGTGATGACAGATAGATTACAAAATATAGACAGCTTATGAAGAGCATGCCGAGCTCCAGGAATGGGATGAATTCCTGATGTGAAATAATGAGTTTTAAAGAACTCGTGGACTCGGATATCCGCTGCCATAAAGCAATGAAAGATTTTAAATGAAATAACATTCAACACAGGCCCATGACGATGCATATTTGAGTCAGGTATTACCTTCAGCTCGAGAACAGTTCCATATCTGCAAACAGAATTAAGCAAGCGGTGACTGATGAAAGGCCATCACTTGGTTTTGAAGTGAATTGAGGATAAAGGGAGCATCGTGTTCCCCCCTTCAAAGATCAGACAACAGCAATGGGGAAAGAGAGGTCCAAGGCCGTTGTCTGATTGGGGAGAGCCTGAGATGGGAGCTAGAGCTTTTGTGGGAGGAGATGAGAGGGCTTCAAAGAAACCATTGACATCGCTTGAGCTACTGGGAGATCCAGAATTTTGGGGGTTTCCTCAAAAAATTAGGGCTTTGGGAGGATGAAGGCTTGAAATTGGTAGAAGAGGAAGAAGAGATGGAGGTCTGGGTGTAGGGCGAGGGCGGAAGAAAAAAATCTCCACGAATTTGAAAAGGAGAGAGAGGAAGACGCAATTGAATTATTTGGGACTTTGACTTTGGGCGGCAGGGTCTGTGAGTATTTCCCCACCAAATTTTCAATAACATATTTCAAAATTTCAAACCAAATTTTTCCCACAAAATACAAACTTTCCCCCCATTATTTCAAGCTTTCTATTTCTCTTATCCAATTTCTCATAACTTATCCAATTTCTCATAACTTATCCAATTTCTCTTATCTTATCCAACAACTCTTAACAACATCCCTCATATATACCTAATTTCTCATCTCTTATCAAAAACTCTTATCCAAAAACCCATGATAACATCCCTGTTTTATAATATAGATATATATATATATATATATATATATATATATATATATATATATATATATATATATAGGAAAAAGGGGATCTAAGGTGCCTCCTTAGATGAAAATCTAAGGAGGCGCCCCCATTTCCACCATCTCCTACAATTTTTTTGGAAATTCTTTTTCATTTGGTTGTTGGTCACATCATGGATGATCAACATACCAAATTTCAAGGGATTCCAATACTTTTTGAGCCACCATCTACCCCTTACAACTTCAACGGTTTAAAAACGTACTGAAAACCCCACGAAGTTGCAAGGGGTAGATGGGGGCTCAAAAAGTATTGGAATCCCTTGAAATTTGGTATGTTGATCATCCATAAGGTGAACAATAAACTCATGAAATTTTTTTCGAAAAAAACGTGTGAGATGGGGGGAATGGGGGCGCCTCCTTAGATTGAATCTAAGGAGGCACCTTAGGATCCCTTTACCCATATATATATATATATATATATATATATATATATATATATATATATATATATATATATATATATTATACATATATATATATATAATACACACATATATATATATTATACATATATATATATATATATTATACATATATATATATATATATAGGAGGGATCAAATGACCCCCAAAAATAACCCCCTATCAAAAAGTCTATGCCCCCCATTTTTTCAGAAGATCCGAACCATTCATATTGATCTCCACACTCTAAATACCTGACCTACCAATTTTCAACCCGATCCCGTGTGTTTTGCCTGTTCATCCATCCGACCAAATTTAACGGTTTCGCATGAACAGAACTTTTGCAAATTGTTGATGAACGGGCAAAACACATGGGATCGGGTTGAAAATTGGTGGGTCAGGTATTTAGAGGGTGGAGATTAAGATGAAAGGTTCGGATCTTCCGAAAAAATGGAGGGCATAGGTTTTTTGATAGGGTTTATTTTGGGGGGTCATTTGATCCCTCCTCATATATATATATATATATATATTACATATATATATTACATATATATATATTACATATATCTATATCTATATATCTATCTATTCTATAAAATAGGACCTTTTCTGAATTTTGTCCCAGTCATCAGTCCAGTCATATTGCTTTGTCCCAGTCATATGCTGAGTAGGATAAGTTGTTTGTATTTTGAAAATTTGAACTAACATTTGTCCTCATTTGCCTTTGAACTCAACGCATATCACGCACAAATTCCATTCTCACGGTGACATCCCAGAAGGAATTTGGAGGGAAAATTGGACGCGGGAAATCTTGGAGGGAAAATTGGTGATGTGATCAAAGGATGGCCTCATCAGAAATTGATCACATCGGAGATGGCCTCATCAGAGACGGCCTCCTGCAAAAAATCGGAGGGCCCTTTTCTTCTTCACGTTTCCATCATCTTCCATCCTCATCGCAAAGCCCTCATCTTCAACATCACCACGCAAAGCCCTCATCTTCATCCTCATCCTCCACACACATCAGGAGGTGAGTTATTTTGGGATATTTTAGATTTTTGAGTTATTTTGGCAAAAAGTTGAGGGCTTTTTGCTCTTTTGCAGGGTATTGCTCCACGCAAAGCCTCATCTGCAACCTCATATCCCTCCTCCATGCACAACAGCAAGTGAGGTCTTTTGGGATTTTTCAGATTTTTGCAACAGCTGAAACATTAAAATTTTGGGATTTTTCAGCTGATTATATCAATGTTTCTTCTTGCCATTAACACTTTTTCAAGCATTTTTTCGGGGTATTGCAAGATTTTTTGATTTTATTACAGTTTTTATAGAAACAATGATAAAATTTTGCTCTTTTGCATGGTATTGCTCCACGCAAAGACCTCATCTGCAACCTCATAGCCATCATCTTCAACCTCATCATCCACGCACAGCAGGAGGTGAGTTCTTTTGGGAAAACATTAGAACTATTAAAGTTTTGGGCTTTTTCAGATGATATGAAAGTTTTGTCAATTTTACTCACGTTAGTTTTTCTAAAGCTTTTATAGTAGGTTTTTGCAACAATTGAAACATTTTGTCAATTTTGCTCACGTTAGATTTTTGCAACAGTTGAAACATTATAATTTTGTGATTTTTCAGATGATTATATCAATGTTTCTTCTTGCCATTAACAATTTTTCTAAAGCTTTTTTTGCAGGTTTTTGCAAGTTTTTTTTGAAGTTATTACAGTTTTTATAAGTTCTTTTTGGAACATTTTTTAAAACATTATTACAGTTTTTTCTGCAATCATTTTTTGAACTTCCATGTTTGAGTTATCAACAGTTTTTGTATTTTGAAACAAATGCTGTGAGTAGATAACATTATTAAATTTGGATCCATTTGGAATGTACAACTAAGTAATTAAGATCATATTTTTTTGAACTTATAATTATGATTGAACTTACATATATTTTTTGAACTTACATGTCTGAGTTACGAATTTCCAATAAATTCCTGTCTAATTTGTTTGTTGGACATTGGACATTGGACATTGGAATTTACGAAATGTTGGAACTATTACTGTCTAATTGAGTTGAATTACAGACATGAATTACAAAAAATATTGTAATCCTTAAATGCCAAAAAATGAATTACAGACTAAAATATTGGACATTGGACATCAAATGTCCAAGAAACGTTTGAGTTAATTACAGACATTGAACATTTGAGTTAATTACAGACATGAATTAGCTCAACTGTCTAATTAACTCAAATGTTCCAAAAAATGAATTACAGACATGAATTAACTCAAATGTTCCAAATGTATTGGAACTCAAATGTTCCAAATGTAACTCATTAACTGTTCCAAAACATTGAACTGTTCCAAAAAATGAACAGGAATTCCAAATATATTGAGTTCCAAAAAATGAATTAACTCAAATGTTCCAAATGTTCCAAAAAAGGAATTTACGGATGTCCAATATTCAACTATTCCTGTCTAATTGCGTTCCAAAAAACATTGAACATTTGAGTTAATTACAGACATGAATTACGAAAAATATTGAGTTGGAACATTTGAGTCCAATGTCCAATATTTTTTGGTACTTAACCATATATTTATTGGACATTGGAATCTACGGATTTCCAACATTTGAGTAATATTTTTTGAACTTTGATGTAATATCCTGTCTAATTTGTTTGTTCAATATCCTGTCTAATTTGTTCATTTGTTGTCTAATTTGAGTACCAAAATTCCAAAATTTTGACAGGATAAGCAAATTTCTGTAACTTTTCAAGAAATTTTCAGTCTAATTTGATGTAATGGAAATTTTTCATCAAATTGATGTAATGGAAATTTGGGTAAAATTTAGACAGGATATGCAAATTTGATGTAATGGAAATTTTCGTCAAAAACTTTTCAGTAACTTTTTGGTACGCAAAAAATACATGAAGATGAGGACTATGTTATTAAATTGCAGTATATTTGTTTGTTAAACTTTGATGTAATGGAAAGGAACATTGTTAACATTTGAGTATCTGTCTAATTTGTTCATTTGCTTTTGGTGTAATATTGCTTTTGGAACATTGTTAAACTTTGATGTTACTTGAGACTGATTGCTTTTGGAACATTTGGAATTTTGATTCCAATGTCTACTTCCAATGTCCAATTTTAATGAAAAGCCTCACTATCCTCATTATCCTCACTATATTGGCTCAAAATACCTGTATAGTGAGGTATTTTGAGCCAAATGTTGGCTCAAAAATTCCAAATGTTGGCTCAAAATCCTGTCATATTTTATCAACACACACTCAAGTTTCTATGGAAACATCCTGAGACTGCTGAGATTGCTGACTGTGATAAAATTTTAACTGTGATTTTATAATCTGTGAGTCAACAGGATTTTCTATGGAATGTTTCCACTCCACAGTTAAAAATTTTCTTGGAAACATCCTATTATATTTTATCACAGCAAGAAAATCCTGTCATATTTGAGTGTGCACAGTCAAATATTCTGTCATATTCATTTGAAGTTTAAAATCCTGTTTCCTGTCATAAAATCCTGTCATATTTTTGCTATTTATTCAACTGAGTGATAAACTTCATATGAATATGACATGATGTTTCCTGTCATAAAATCCTGTCATATTTTCTTGATAAAATATTGACACACACTCAAATTTGAGTGTGCACAGTCAGCAAGAAAATCCATGGAAACATCCTGTTGACTGCTGAGACTGCTGACTGTGATAAAATTCTATGGAAACATCCTGAGACTGCTGAGACATTAAAATTTCCCACACACACTCAAGTTTCCATAGCCAACATTTGGAGTTTCAATACACACCAATAAATTCCAATGTCCACTTTGGAGTTAAGGCATTTGGAGCATCCTGAGACTGCTGACTGCGACACCAAGAAAATACCAATGTCCAACTTCATACACTCAAGTGTCATTAAAAATATACACACACTCAAGTTTCCTTAAAAATATACACACACTCAAGTTTCAATGTCCAATTTCCAAGTTTCATTAAAAATATACACACACTTAAGTTTCCATTAAAACTTGAGTTTAAAAATATACACACACTCAAGGCATTGAAACTTGAGTTTAAAAATATACACACATGTCAAATTTGGACATTAGAATTCATACCTATTGAAATTCAAAATCCTGTCCAACTTTAATCCTGAGACTTTGATCCTGATATACACACATGTCAAACTTGATGTGTGTATATATGCTAATATACCAAATAGCATATATATGAAGTTGATGTATGAAGTTGGTTCAACTTCGATCCTAATAGGTATGAAGTTTGACTTTAATCCTAATATACCAAATAGGTATGAAGTTGACTTGTGTGTATATTAACTTTGTTAAACCTTGACCTGTGTGTATGACCTGTGTGTATATATGCTAATATACCAAATTTGGACCTGTGTGTATGACCTGTGTGTATATCTGAATTTATAACATGTGTGTATGACCTGTGTGTATGAAGATGACCTGTGTGTATATTTTTGATCCTTATATACCAAATAGGTATGAAGTTGAACCAAACTTTAAACCTAATATACACACATGTCAAACTTCATACCTAATATACACACAGGTTCAACTTTAATCCTAATATGTATGAAGTTAGTATATGACCAAATAGGTATGAAGTTGGTCAAACTTTAATCCTAATATACACACAGGTCAAACTGGATGTATGAAGTTGAAACTTGATCCTAATGAAACAAGTCAAATTTTTCACCACTTTAATTTTAATTAGACTCAATTTCTAAATCCTAATGAAATTAGAAATCCTGATGCTATTTGGAACTGCACGTTAGACATTAGAAATCCTGATACTTATGATATGTGGAACTGGATGAACTTCCAAATTGAGTCAATTTTGAGTTCAATTTGGAACTGGATGAACTTCCAAATTTGAGGTAAATTTTTGACAGGATGAAATTCCAAATTTTAGTCGATTTATTCCTAATGCTATTTGGAACTGGAATATGCTATTTGCTTAGTTAGAAATTGTATCAAAATATGAATATGCTAATTGTATCAACACCTCCTGTCATATGCATATTTTGCTATTTGGATTTGGGTCCTGATGCCCAGAGCACATCCTGTCATATGCGTATTTTGCTATTGGATTAGGATCCTGATGCCCAGAGCACATTTTGTCATATTCATATTTGGAACATGAATTTTTTGCTCTACCTACATTAGACATTTGCTTGACATTGCTCTTTTGCATGATCTTCAGGTCAACAGTTATTGGGTTTTATTGGGTTAACAGTAAATAACTTGGCCGTTACTTGGAATAACATTCATACAACATAACCCAATAGCAAATTTATACATAACCCAATAACCCAATCATATCGGGGTAGAGATAATGTAATTGGGTTAAAACTACTTCACTCAAATTTAACTCATTTTCCAGATTACATTTTTGATGTAGAGAATCAACTGTTAACGCAATAACATAACCCAACATAACCCAAGTATAGATGTAGTGATGCAGCTTATTTGGCCATTACTTCCAGATATATTCCAATAAGTGAATTTGACAATTTATAATTTATAAACTGTGATAAAATTTTATAGTTGCTATGGCAACATCAAATTTATAATCTGTGAGTGGGAAATTTATAAACTGTGATAAAATTTGAAACGCAAACTGTGATAAACTGATCAAATGACTATGTCACAGTTTGACATGGAATTTAAATTTGTCAAATTTATTCAACTGAGTGATAAACTTCAAATGAATATGTCAAATTCACTTCAAATTTTATAAACTGTGATAAAATTTGAATATGTCAACCTTCACACTCATTTGCATATGTCAAATTCACTCATTTGCTCAGACTATTCAACTGTGATAAAATTTATATCAACCATATTCAAATGAGTAATGGCAAACACTCACATGGTCACCAGTAATATCACAGTTGCTAAACGAATTAGACGACCATATACGTACTTTGAGTAATTTTTGTATTTACTTATTTAAAATGGTTGTTGCAAGGGTTGTCTTGCATTTATATTTGTTTACAATTATTGGTTACCATTTGGAATGTACAATTATGTTAACACTAAGTTTAAATGATTCAGTTGTACGTTGGCATTTTTTGACCAGCCTAAGGATTTTCTCATTTCCATTTGCTTCACACAAACATGCGAACGGTATGGAATTTGTTAGTATAAACTACTGTATTACATGCTTGATTTATCATCATTAATCAAGGTTATGCTATGCACTCAATTTAGGCATCTGTTGATAGTGACGTATCAGCCTCACGGAAAGGACAATAACAACATAGCTCTCTCACTGAGCCTATGATTAGTTCTTCACTACCAAGTGGTCGTCGCATTTCACCCTTGCGACAATGGCAACATAAAAGGAATCATAATGATACAATTTTTGAACACGACGCAGAACCATCTGCCAGGTTATTATCCACTTGAATGTGCCAAAACTCGAATATACTTTACTGTATTTTAATTGTAATTAGTTTGGGTGTAATTTGGATAGGTCTTTAGCTCAATGCAAAAGGCGAGATCGAGAGCGTGAATAAGAACACCGAAACATATCTCACACTCTGACTTCTGACTGTGTCCTTGATATGCCTCATATAACACCAGCAATGACAACTTCCTCGGTTGAACAAGAAGATGTTGTCTCAGCCTCGCGTAACGCTATGACTTCTGGACAAGTACCTGGACCATCTGTCAGGTTATTATCCACCAGACTAAACATAAAATCTATACTACTATCATGTATTTTAATTGTAATTAGTTTGGGTGTAATTTGGATAGGTCTTTAGCTCAACGCAGAAGGCGAGATCGAGAGCGTGAACAAGAATAGCGAAACATATCTCACGCTCTGACTTCTGACAGTGTCCTTGATATGCCTCATATAACGCCAGCAATGACAACTTCCCCGGTTGAACAAGAAGATGATGTATCAGCCTCGCGTAACGCTATGATTTCTGGACAAGTACCTGGACCATCTGTTAGGTTATTATCCATCCGACTAAACATAAAATCTATAATACCATCATGTATTTTAATTGTATTTATTTTTGGGTGTAATTTGGACAGGTCTTTAGCTCAATGCAGAAGGCGAGATCAAGAGCGTGAACAAGAACACCAAAACATATCTCACGCTCTAACTTCTGACCGTATCATTGACATGCCTCATATAACACCAGCACTGACAACTTCCCTGGTTGAACAAGAAGATGCTGTCTCAGCCTCGCGTAACGCTATGACTTCTGGACAAGTACCTGGACCATCTATCAAGTTATTATCCACCAGACTAAACATAAAATCTATACTACTATCATGTATTTTAATTGTAGTTAGTTTGGGTGTAATTTGGATAGGTCTTTAGCTCAACGCAGAAGGCAAGATCGAGAGCGTGAACAAGAACACCGAAACATATCTCACGCTCTGACTTCTGATAGTGTCCTTGATATGCCTCATATAACACCAGCAATCTTTAATGGTTGAACAAGAAGATGTTGTCTTAGCCTCGCGTAACGATATGGTTCTTGGACAAATACCTGGACTATCTGTCAGGTTATTATCCACCCGATTAAACATAAAATCTATACTACTATCATATATTTTAATTGTAATTAGTTTAGGTGTAATTTGGAAAGGTCTTTAGCTCAACGCAGAAGGCAAGATCGAGAACAAAAACAAGGAAACATATTATCTCAATATATAACTCCTAACAGTATACTTGATATACCTCAAAGCACTCATGCATTACCAACTTCTCCCGTTGAACATGAAGATGAGGTCTCAGTCTCACAAAATGATAAGATATTTGCCCAAGATGCCGAGCCATCTACCAGGTTATTATCTATACAATCTACTCTACTTTAATGTAATGTAATTTTATTTAATGTTGGTGCTATTTTGGATAGGTATTTAGCTCAACATCAAAGGAGAGAACGAGAACACAAACTACAAAACATATCTCGATATATGACTCCTATCAGTATACCTCAAATAACACCTACATTCGCAACTTCTCATGCTGAACAAGAAGAAGATCACTCAGCTTCGATGTTAGTATGTAGGTCAACTCATCATAGAGCTGGTCCCTCAACACATGATGCTTATGGTCGACATTATCTTGGTTTAATGAACATTCCATGCCCTCATTGTTCGGCCTTACATTGGTTGGATGAACAGTTGTCGAGGTCAACTTTGACAATACATAACTTTGGAACATGTTGTTTGCAAGGAAAAGTAAAATTGGAGAAACTTAATGAACCCCCTCCAGCACTTCGAGAATTATATGATGGGGACAGTGAGCAATCCAAATCATTTCGAAAGTATACTCGGGAGTATAATGCAGCTAATGCATTTACCAGCCTAGGTGCGACAATGAATCAAAGATTGATTGCTTGCAGAGGCCCGAACATATTTACTATTCATGGAGAGTTACGCCATCGAACAGGATCACTTCTGCCACAACTGGATCAAACAGCAAGTTATTGTCAACTTTATATATATGATCCGGATTCTGCTATACAGTTACGAAGTAATAGAAATCCACATTTGAGAAAGGATGTCTTACAAATTATTCAAAATTGTCTATCGGACATAAACCCATTCATCCAACTATATTGTCAGACTTATTCTGTTTTATCTCAAGCAGATTTATGTGGTCATGATCTTCATGTATATCTCCATTACAATTCAAACAAGGATCGTCGCCGTTATAACCTCATTTTACTTGGAGATGGCTATCGACCTTCCGGGATGCGAGATATTGTTTTACATCTACGAGGAAATAATCAATTAATGCAAATTAATGAGGCTCATCCTGCATACTTACCATTTCACTATGTCTTATTATTTCCTGATGGTCAGCTTGGATGGGAACCTGAGTTGAAGCAGTGGGATCCAGTTCAAAACAAATCCTCAAGTAGACGACTTACCCTGTGTGAGTTTTATAGCTACCGTCTATTTGAAAGACATAATGAGTATTCTGCAATTTTGAGAGCTGGAAAATTATTCCAAGAGTTCATAGTTGATGCTTGGGCAGCAACTGAGCAACACCGTTTGATATTCATCAAACTTAATCAAAGAAAACTTCGCTCAGAGCTATATCAGGGTCTTGCAGATATTGATGCCTATGTCAAATGTGACCAAATTGGACAGCGCATGATACTTCACTCATCTTTCACTGGCAGTGCCCGTCATATGTTTGAAATCTTTCAAGACTCAATGGCTATCACACGTTATAACCAGCACCCAGATATTTTTCTTACCATGACTGCAAATCCAAAGTGGCCGGAAATTACTTCGGCTCTACTACCCAATCAAAAGGCTACCGACCGGGCAGATTTAGTTGCACATTTATTTGGGTTAAAAAGAAAGTCTTTGATACAGGAGATTGATGTTAATAATGTATTTGGAAAGAAAGTAGCACATGTATTTACAATTGAATTTCAGAAACGTGGTCTTCCACATATGCATGCTCTTTTCTTTCTTCGTGGTCTAGATAAGATTTGTACATGTGATCAAGTGGATAGAATTGTTTGTGCTGAGTTTCTTGATCCTGCTCAAGATCCTTCATTATTCGATACTGTGTCAAAATGTATGGTACATGGACCATGTGGTGTTCGAAATCCAAATGCTTCATGTATGGAAAATGGTAAATGTACTAAGAAATACCCTCGAAATTATGCAGATGCAACAACCATGGATCGTGATGGATATCCTATTTATCGTCGTCGTAATAATGAACATCGATATACTCTAAGGGGGCATCAGTTGATAACCGAGATGTTGTTCCGTACAACATGTATCTCTCAAGACGCTTTAACTGCTATATTAATGTCGAAGTTTATGTTGGGGTAAGATGTGTGAAGTACATTCATAAGTATATTTATAAAGGTCATGATCGGACCACAATGGTGTTGGGCGCAGTAGATGAGATCCAACAATACCTTGATGCAAGATATATTGGACCACCTGAGGCAGCTTGGCGATATTTGAGCATCCCTTACATCAGGAGATTCCGTCAGTTCAAAGATTGATACTTCATTTACCAGGTCAACTTCGTGTTATTTTTGATCCAGATGAAGATGTAAATGCAATAAGGTCAAGGGCTGAAAACGAGAAGACAACTTTGACTGAATTTTTTACATGTTGCGCTTTGCATGAGTCTGCACATGATCTCACATATCAAGAATTTCCTCAAACGTTTGTGTGGCATTCGTCAACAAAGGTCTGGACTCCAAGACAATCTGGATATGCAATAGGCAGAATGTATTTTGCATCCCCTAATTCTGGTGAGCGATTTTATCTACGGTTGCTACTAACAGTTGTTAAAGGGCCAACATCGTGGGAAAATTTACGCACATACAATACTATCGAGTACCCTATATTTAAATCAACATGTATTGCAAGAGGTCTTCTTTAAGATGATTCCGAGTGGAGACAATGTCTTTCCGAGGCTTCCATTATGAAAACAGGATATCAATTACGAAGACTATTTTGTATTATTCTTATCGAATGTTCGCCGATCGACCCCCTTGCATTATGGAATGAATTTTCAATGCACATTTGCGATGATCTTCCACATAAGCTACACACTTTATTTGCAATTTCTACCCCAACTCAAGGCCATCTTGAAGATTATGGATTATTCATTATCAATGAATTGCTTGAGGAGTACGGTAAGTGTCTATCCGACTTTCCACCAATGCCATTTCCTGCTGGAGATTGGAATGCAATTGTTGGCAATAGATTGTTGCATGAACATCAGGAACTTATAAATAAAGTGAAACAAATGGATGCACAAAAAGACATTGATTGCCTCAATGATGCACAACATAATGCTTATTCAACAATTACTTCATCCGTATTTGAAAATAAAGGTACTACATTCTTCTTGAGCGGCGGTGTTGAAACTGGAAAGACTTTTTTGTACAATGCAATAGCAACAATGTTGCGTAGTCTTGGAAATATAGTTATCACCGTCGCGTCTTCCGGTATTGCATCATTGCTACTTGCGGAGGTTGGACTGCACATTCCACATTTCGTATCCCGTTAGATGTGCACGATAATTCAATTTGTAATTTTAGCAAGCAATCCATGCAAGCACAATTATTCAGAAAAGCGAAACTTATAATATGGGATGAGGTACCTATGCAACATCGGCACTGTGTTGAGGCAGTGGATCGATTGTTAAAAGATATCTGTGATAACAACATTGCGTTTGGTGGTATTACTGTTGTTCTTGATGGTGACTTTCGACAAATCTTGCCCGGCATACCAAAGGGGGTTCGAGAAGAAATTGTTAGCGCCTCATTGAGACGATCTGTATTATGGTGCTCTGTACAAGTTTTGATATTGGATCAGCATATGCTGTTAAATAACTCATCTACTGAGAATACAAATTTTGCAAAATTTATTTTGGAGGTATTTTATTTCAAGCCTAATTCAATTTTACGAACTATTTTTATCTTAACCATTCATTAAACTTAAATTATATCTATATGTATTAGGTTGGGACAAATCCTACAGAAGTGGTAGAACTTCCTTCTAACATATTCAGGTGCAAGGATTTAAACAAGTTAATACTTCGAATTTATCCGCGGCTTGATATTGAGGGTGCAGTGACTCCGGCATACCTTACTGAACGAATAATTCTTTCTGCACAGAATGATGATGTTACTTTTATAAATGCTGCTGCATTAAACATTTTTCCGGAACAGAAGATTACGTATCAAGCTACAGACAGTTTGTCTGAAAATGAAGAAACCGATCCAACCATTATAAATAGATATCCAACTGAGTACATGTAACGGTCACATTTCGACCGTACGTATTTTAGCGCGTATCTTTGTTTTCGTATGCGTTTTTCATTTTATTACTATTTTTCGTAGCTCAGACTCGTGACCGGATCCCGTATTTACGATCCTCTCGAAGGCGCGATCACCCCGATATTTTCTTTGTAATTTTTGGATGTCGGAGGACCAATCCGCTTATCACATTTTAAATTTTGTATTTTTAAAATTTTTTTCAAAGTGCGTTTGTATTAAAGTGGCAGTACGGTTTTTTCCTAAAACAAAACACATAATAATTATTTTATTTTTTTAAACTCAAACCTAAATTAACAGTTTCCTAATAATCTAAATACCCCAGGTCTATTTCTTTAAAGAGGATAATGTTTTGATTTTTTTGCGTTATCTCCCCACTATCTCATGTTATCTCCCCACTCCCCGAATCTCTCTCCAGGCAACGAATCCTTCTCTTTCCCATTTTATTAAAAAAAGGCTAACCGAGTCCCAACACTCAACCGCACGTGAGGACTGCCCCAGGCCCTCTTTCTATTTTTTTTTCAAAGACATACTCTCCCCTCTATATAGCTAAGCCTAAGCCGTACTATTTTGACAGCCAACCCTAGAGGAAACTAGGGTTTCCAATTTTCCTTTTGAACCGCACAACACATCAGCCTTTTGTTCACCCAATCACTCTCCCTACTCTATAAAATATAAACCCAAGTCTGTCTTTTCTCACAACAGAACCCTAGGGGAAGCTAGGGTTTCCTAACTTCTACAGCCGCACCCACAACAAGCTCACGTTCCTATTCTAAGCCCGCCTCCTGGCTGAGCTTTCTCTTCCCCTCTCTTCATCCCCTCGGCCAAGCCTCCCACCGTCGGCCCCTCGCCGGACAGCCCCGCCTCTTGACCACGTCCTTATCCTCCTCTCCCTACCTCAGCTTACCCCCCCGTCTCCGGTGCCTTGACTCCGTCGCGGCTGCCTGAATAGACCCGCCACCCGCCGCTCTTCGTACGCAGACAGTAGCAGCGGCATCTGTGTTTTCCGGCGCCTCCCTTCATCGCCTCAGGAGACCATCGCTGCCCTGTGTCACGAGTTTCCTTCTCCACTGCGACGACGACGCCTGAGCCTCTCCGTGATCTGCCCACGAGCCCCGCCGTTGGAGCCGCTCAGCCTGACGTCGACCCGCGCTTCTCAGCCACCTGCATGCAACGGCAACGAAGAGGAACGACGGGCTGGGTTTAATACGTGAGTTGTCCTCTCATTGCTTGGAACTTATTACATATGTGGTCAGGTTATATATAATAGTAATATATATAGCTTATATACAAGTTACACAGTCTTAAAAATATATTATCTTTATGTAAACTTTGAATTCCATGTTTGTTTCAGAGTGTTTTCTCACTACAAACTCGTTGACCGTGGACTGCCCGGTCAACGTGGTCAAGGGGCCGATTTGGGTCCCTCGGGTGCGTCGAGCGCGTGCAGACGCGACACGAATCGGAGATGCAGTCGACGCAGAGCATGTCAGCTGGGCCGGGTCTGGATCCTCGGCCTCTGGGGGGCTGAGGGGAAGCCTCAGCCCGGTGTGAGGTGCTCAGCCTCGGACGGTCGGGCGACGAGGGGAAGCCTCAGCACCTTGGCTTGACGCGTGACCGACGCGGAGCTGAGGGGAAGCCTCGGCTCGAACGGGTGTGCTCGGCCTCAGTCGGTCGGACGACGAGGGGTAGCCTCGGTCGTCTCGTTTGATGCGCGGCCGGCGTGGAGCTGAGGGGAAGCCTCGGCACTTGGATCTAACGTCTTCTTTAGCGCGCCGAGGGGTAGCCTCGGCGGGATGATAACCTCCGGGATCGGTTGAAGGCGGAGTCGCTCGATGAGAGACGTGCGGATCCTTGCGTCGGCTCGGCGAGGGGTGGCCTCGGCAGAGCGACTATCTTCTGGTGGTGGAGACGAACGGGCTCGGGGACGAGGGTGCTCGGCTCTGGCTGTGATGACGCTGAGGGGTAGCCTCGGCGCCACGGGATCTCCTGGACCTGAATGGACGAAAGAGCTCGTCAGGGGGGTCAGACCTTGGTTCTGACCGAATCCCCTCCGATGCCAAAGTCAGATCTAGTCTGAGGGATGCTCGGTGGGATCGGGCTCGGTTCACGGAGAGACCGAGCCCCCATCCTCAAGCCGAGCTATGGAGGAGAAATATGTAAGGCGGAATAAGGTGTAAGATGGAGTTTGTGATACCTCCGTTGTCGATCGTCCAGTCCCCTTGGCGATGATGCCTCCCCCTTCTTCATATAGGCGAGTCCCATAGTAATGGGCCATGATGAGACATCATGGTCGATCTTGATGAGGTCGTGCTAAATGGGGAATGTTGACCCCAATAATTTCCATGCTTTATGGAGGGATAAATGCCATGAAGGTGGAGTGATGGCATTGAAAGTGGCCGCCATCATAGGCGAGTCATGGCCATGAAGTCGGTTGCCATATTTTGGTGAGCCATGAAGGTGGCTGCCATAATTGGCGGATCATGATGGCATGGGGCGGCTGCCATATTTGGCGAAGGCTCCCTCGATTTGGGCCCCCATTTCCTCCACTATAGAAGTGGGAAATCTCTTGGGCCTTCGTCGTGGGTGGAGAAACGCGACCCGCCCGTAAGATCCTTGGGCCGGAGCCCGAGGCCGTAGTTTGGCTGGTTGACTGGTCTTGGTTGACTTGGCTCCTCCGGACTGTGTGATTATAGTCGTATCAATTGCCCCCATCTTCTGAGCTCTACCATTGTTGAGGTGGAGGTCGGGAGATGTAGTATAATGGGGAAGAAGTTGCTCTTTCTATAGAATTTGGTCCTTCCTGCGGAGCCGACTAGTGACAATAAGTTGTCGCGATTTGTTCGGTGGCGAGGGGAGTTGCCCCTCGGCTTACGGCCGACGAAGGAGATTCGTTCGGTGGCGAGGGGAGTTGCCCCTAGGCTTACGGCCGACGAAGGAGATCTGTTCGGTGGCGAGGGGAGTTGCCCCTAGGCTTACGGCCGACGAAGGAGATCTGTTCGATGGCGAGGGGAGTTGCCCCTCGGCTTACGGCCGACGAAGGAGATCCGTTCGGTGGCGAGGGGAGTTGCCCCTCGGCTTACGGCCGGCGAAGGAGATCCGTTCGGTGGCGAGGTGAGTTGCCCCTCGGCTTACGGCCGACGAAGGAGATCCGTTCAGTGGCGAGGGGAGTTGCCCCTCGGCTTACGGCCGACGAAGGAGATCCGTTCGGTGGCGAGGGGAGTTGCCCCTCGGCTTACGGCTGACGAAGGAGATCCGTTCGGTGGCGAGGGGAGTTGCCCCTCGGCTCACGGCCGACGAAGGAGTGCTCAGCCTGTTGGGGGGTTGCCCCAGCCTTTTGACCGATCTGTTCGTTCGGTTGCGAATGGAGTTTCCCCTCGACTTATGGCCGACGAAGGAGATCCGTTCAGTGGCGAGGGGAGTTGCCCCTCGGCTTACGGCCGACGAAGGAGATTCGTTCGGTGGCGAGGGGAGTTGCCCCTCGGCTTATGGCTGACGAAGGAGTGCTCGGCCTGCTGGGGGGTTGCCCCAGCCTTTTGACTGATCTGTTCGTTCGGTTGCGAAGGGAGTTGCCCCTCGACTTATGGCCGACGAAAAGGGTGAAGTCCTTGTGAAGCCTTTCGAAGATTCCATGGTGGCGCTCTGCCACTGCTTCGTCCAGCTCGGTGGATGCATGAGTTGTTCGGCAAGCGGGGACCCAGTGGCACGGTCGGAGGAGCGATCTGGGTGCTTGAACTTGGACGGGGGTGCTTCGGCCAGATCAGCTTGGCCACGGTTGGAGGAGCGGTCTGGATGCTCGGCTGGTTCAACAGCTCCGTCACAGTGGGGATAACTTCGTAAGCTCGACAAGGTGGCTTAGCGTTGAGACTCCGATACTTGGCAAGGTGGTCGGACTCGTCTGGTCGGCCTCCTCCTGGGTTGGTTAAACTGGTGCGGTCGGCCTCCTCTTGGATGGGTCGGCCTCATCTAGACACAGCTCCAGTTCTATTTCCAACTTCAGCTCCAGCTTTTGTCTGGATCGTATCTCCAGCTCCAGCTCCAGCTCCAGCTCCAGCTCTGGATCCGGCTCCAGCTTTTGTCTGGATCCTAGCTCCGGCTCCAGCTTCAGCTCCAGCTTTCGTCTGGATCGTATCTCCCGCTCCAGGTCCAGCTCCAGCTCCAGCTCTGGCTCCGGGTCCAGCTTTTGTCTGGATCCTAGCTCCGCCTCCAGCTTCAGCTCCAGCTTTCGTCTGGATCGTATCTCCAGCTCCAGCTCCAGCTCCAGCTCCAGCTCTGGCTCCAGCTCCAGCTTTTGTCTGGATCCTAGCTCCGGCTCCAGCTTCAGCTCCAGCTTTCGTCTGGATCGTATCTCCCGCTCCAGCTCCAGCTCCAGCTCCAGCTCTGGCTCCGGCTCCAGCTTTTGTCTGGGGTTTGCCTAAGAAGATGGCAAACTCGAGTCGATGGAAATTATGTCGGTGTTAGTTAGTTGGATGGGCGCTCAGTCTCGGCCCAAAACTGGTCGGCCTCCTTCTTTAGGCTTGGTAGGACTGGCGCCCTCGCAAGCTCGGCTGTGGCATCTCTGGTGGTAGCTCGGCATGAAGGTATGGAGGCACTGTGCTCGGCTGATCGGGCGGAAGTGGCTCTGCTGGGAATTGCAAGCTCGGGAGTACCACTATGCAGATCGTGGTCCTCTGAAGCCTATCAGTGGCCTCAGTGTGAGCTTGTCGAGATTCTCTCCAGGGAAAGCGAGCGTCCTGTCGAGTGCGAACCCAGAAGCCCTGCCTCCAAGCTTTGTGGGGTAGCTGCCCCAAGACCCATAATCCCAGGCAAGAGGGGGCGCATGGCCTCGGCGAGGCTTGCATCCCCACTGCAAGCAAATGGGGCCAGATCCTCCTCCAATAGCAAGTTATCATTCAAGGCCTCCCCGAATGTCGGTACGCCTGGAGAAATCCTCTGGATAACCGCATGCATGTCATGTCGAGACGACTGGGGATTGAGGACATGCCTAACGCCTCTAGTTTAGCTCCCAACCGAGCTCATGTATCTCGGTAGGCTCCGCCACCGCCATATGGTGCAGCTCCAAGGCTGGTGGTTTGAGCTTATAATCAGGCGGGAGCTCGGTGACAAAATGACCATGATGATCACGAGGCTAGAGCAAGAGATGGTGTTGTCCCGCATCCGTCGCGACATTGTCAAGACCTCTTCTCCATTGAAGCAATGTTGACATGGGGATCTCAGACTCGCCGAAGACGAGGGGGCCTCGGCGCGAGCCTGGGAACTTGGCAACTCATTCAGAGGGGACCCCGAGCCTAGGTTTCTAGGTCGACCGAGAGTCTCGCTCTGGCAAGGTTTGATCGAGGCGAGACGATGCGCCAAGCCTTTTGTGGAATTGTTCACGGTGAGAGCCTTGCATCCTGCCGTCGGAGTCCTTGAAGGCGATGGCCGCCGAAGCATTCCCTGAGGAAACAGCAAGAGAAGCAAGATGGTTTGAACAATTAATTTAATTCAAATTAATACCCTTTTCTCGTTGCTGAGCTCGCCATTCTTTCTCCTGGGGTTGATATCCAACGATGCTGGGAGATTCAGATCGAACTCCGGATCAGCGTTTCATTCGAGCTCCAGATCCCTTCCACCAAGTAGGAGGTCGCCTCTGGATCTGAACGGATGCTCGGATCTGATTAAGAGACATGGTGTTGAGTGGGAATACAGTTTGATCGAGGATTCTTTCGGAGGAATCCTGCCACAAAGGAGGTAGATCCATGCTCGTCGGAGTTTTTTCATATCGATCTGAGGTGAGTTGCAGCTCATCTAGCTCGATGATTCGACGGGTCAGGTCTGAGGGAGCTTGAATCCGAAGGTAGAGCTCTGTCATTCCTCGACTCAGCAGACTTCG
Organism: Scilla litardierei; assembly: GCA_030789695.1. Lineage (NCBI taxonomy): Eukaryota > Viridiplantae > Streptophyta > Magnoliopsida > Asparagales > Asparagaceae > Scilla > Scilla litardierei. The sequence goes on along the minus strand of CM061135.1, from coordinate 105,467,389 downwards.
AGCGATTGATTCATCGAACTCGGATCTGGGCATTTGCAGGCTCGATCAGAGGCAGGTCGTGGAACCCTTGACCGGTCGAGGTCGAGGTGGGAATGGTCGATCGAGAAGCAGGGGGGTTCGACATCTCGCATCTCCACCGCCGTTGAGGTATCAATCGAGCTCCGGTTTAACTGTTGAAGTTTTGATCGACCATGGATGCGCCGATCAAGTTTTGGACTAGACAGGGATGTGTCGTGGATGCAAGCTTGACCCCGCATGGCTCAGTTCAAGCTCGCCGCAGGATCGACCTCGATGTCAATTGATCGATCCGACGGGCTCATCCTCGCACTCCCATGCTCGATCCGACTCGTCGGAAGTTCGATGGCTCTGAACTCACGCCTGGATGCTTCGATCTTGGTTGGTCGATGGGCTCGGTCCTTCGCCAATCGGAATCGTCATTGCGAAGATGGGGGCGGCATCAATCGGGGCTCAGGGCGCCTCAGTTTCTATTGATTAACGCCCGGGCTTTTGTCGATCGGAGCTCGAATCCCCGTAGTGAGGAGGGGGTGGGATGCTGCCATCGTTCGCCCAGCCTCGATCGAATGGGAACGAAGTTCGGATCTGCATCGTCGACGCTCACCCAGCCTAGATCGAGCTTGATGGAGCTCTGATTAAGGTCGTTGGTGATCTTGGATTCAACAAAAGCATCACGGGGCTCTCGTTGGATGCTGGAAGCTCCAATGCAGCCTGGGCAAGGCAACGGCAGCTCTGATCTTGGTCGGACGGAGAAATCGCGGCTGATTTGCGATGAGATCTTCCGGCGGCTGCATCAAGAGCTGGATTGCGAATCCCCCTGCTCCTGGGAAATCCACGCCATCTTGAGGAAATCTGAGTAATTTTGGTGATTTAACCAAATGATCAACAATTCCAATAGCCTTCAAATGAAGAGCTGAATTGTGTTGATCTTCAAGAGCTGGACACACTGGACACCTCCGTCCCTTTTGTCAAAGTAGAGGTAATCTTAGGCCTTTGAACAGTGTAACTAGTAGATGAGTGGATCTGAGCTCTAATCCCTTCGAATTGGCCGAGGTGAACGGGATCAGCGGCTAACGATGGGCCCTTCGCTTTGCCCATGGGATGACAGGGCACATCCTTAGGCCCAAGCAAGCGTTCTTCTGACTTCCCTTCCCGGAATTGGGGCGGATATCGCTTTTGTGATCCCAAGCAATGGATTGGTTGATTGGAGAAATGGATCTACCTGCGATTAGCATGGAGACGATCTGGTTCCCCCCAAACCTCGCGTGCTTAGGCTGTTCGGTTATTTGATTAGCGGAAATGAGTCGTCGTCGATGTGGTTGTTGACGTGGATGTTGACTCGTTCCCACAGACGGCGCCAGATGTTTCAGAGTGTTTTCTCACTACAAACTCGTTGACCGTGGACTGCCCGATCAACGTGGTCAAGGGGCCGATTTGGGTCCCTCGGGTGCGTCGAGCGCGTGCAGACGCGACGTGAATCGGAGATGCAGTCGACACAGAGCACGTCAGCTGGGCTGGGTCTGGATCCTCAGCCTCTGGGGGGGCTGAGGGGAAGCCTCAGCCCGGTGTGAGGTGCTCGGCCTCGGACGGTCGGGCGACGAGGGGAAGCCTCGGCACCTTGGCTTGACGCACGACCGACGCGGAGCTGAGGGGAAGCCTCGGCTCGGACGGGTGCGCTCGGCCTTGGTCGGTCGGACGACGAGGGGTAGCCGCGGTCGTCTCGCTTGATGCGCGGCCGGCGTGGAGCTGAGGGGAAGCCTCGGCACTTGGATCTAACGTCTTCTTTAGTGCGCCGAGGGGTAGCCTTGGCGGGATGATAACCTCCGGGATCGGTTGAAGGCGGAGTCGCTTGATGAGAGACGCGCGGATCCTTGCGTCGGCTCGGCGAGGGGTGGCCTCGGCAGAGCGACTATCTTCTGGTGGTGGAGATGAATGGGCTCGGGGACGAGGGTGCTCGGCTCCGGCTGTGATGACGCTGAGGGGTAGCCTCGGCGCCGCGGGATCTCCTGGACCTGAATGGACGAAAGAGCTCGTCAGGGGGGTCGGACCTTGGTTCCGACCGAATCCCCTCCAATGCCAAAGTCAGATCTAGTCTGAGGGATGCTCGGTGGGATCGGGCTCGGTTCACGGAGAGACCGAGCCCCCATCCTCAAGCTGAGCTATGGAGGAGAAATATGTAAGTCAGAATAAGGTGTAAGATGGAGTTTGTGATACCTCCGTTGTCGATCGTCCAGTCCCCTTGGCGATGATGCCTCCCCCTTCTTCATATAGGCGAGTCCCATAGTAATGGGCCATGATGAGACATCATGGTCGATCTTGATGATGTCGTGCTAAATGGGGAATGTTGACCCCAATAATTGCCATGCTTTATGGAGGGATAAATGCCATGAAGGTGGAGTGATGGCATTGAAAGTGGCCGCCATCATTGGCGAGTCATGGCCATGAAGTCGGTTGCCATAATTGGCGGATCATGATGGCATGGGGCGGCTGCCATAATTGGCGGATCATGATGGCATGGGGCGGCTGCCATATTTGGCGAAGGCTCCCTCGATTTGGGCCCCCCATTTCCTCCACTACAGAAGTGGGCAATCTCTTGGGCCTTCGTCGTGGGTGGAGAAACGCGACCCGCCCGTAAGATCCTTGGGCCGGAGCCCGAGGCCGTAGTTTGGCTGGTTGACTGGTCTTGGTTGACTTGGCTCCTCCGGACTGTGTGATTATAGTCGTATCAATGTTATATAATGTTTTAGACTTTATTTTGCAAATATACAGTATATTGGCTCCTAGGTTAGCTTAATACTTTGCAAAACAGTAAATTATAAGTAGTAGTTCTGAGTATATATATTTATATGAGTTGGGTAAATAATACTGTTAAGGATTCTCAGGGTTGGTATTAGTCTTATGGTGCAGATAACCACGTCTCCCACCGCGATCCATCATCGTTACCAGTTCTGACGTTAAACTCACACGCGACCGTCAGACCAGGTTGGTCCCCTAACTCGTAGCAAACCCACACCGTAGCAAAACTGAACCCTAAGTAAAATCGGACGACTGTAACTAAATTTACTTTCTGCTCCCTTAAAACAATGTGGAACCGTAGATCGACGATCGGACATTTTGACTGTGCACATAGGATAGAATCGTCGGATAGGCTGAACGAATATTTTTACATGGGACTGTTAGGGTAGCCACGTCCAACCTAGAGACAAACCCTAATAGGACTTGATGAAAATCGCGACTTGACACCGTCGTCGTGACCTGTTTCAGACGGACTACCACGGACGCGACGACTGGACGAGACGACCCGGACAGACGACACACTCACCACCACAGGCAAGTGTACTCACTTGCTCTTTCGGTCGTGCCTAGGCCTTAGACTGTTAGAACTATTAAACTGTGAACAAAGAGAACCGGACCTGAAATGATAGCATCCGGGACGCCCCTGACGACTTAGACTTGACGACGAAGTCTGAGCGCAACAACAACAACTTTTGACACCTTAGGGTTATCTTGTGTGTGCGTGTGTGTGGACACCCTAGAACAACTTTACCTTGCCATGTCATGAACATCTTGCACGTCGTGTCTTGTGTAGCCTGTGGACAATGAGACGCTCACCTAGTAGAGTGGGTGGTCTTTGTTACGGAATACCTACGGGAAGCTCGGCACCCACCTAGCAGAGTGAGTGTCCCAGCAGATTGAGAGGAAAGAGACTCTCACCTAGCAGAGTAAGTGGTTCTATACAGTAGTACAGTTTCACCTACGAGGCGTCTGTCGCTCACCTAGCAGAGTGAGAGATACGCTACCGATCGTGGGGATAGAGGCACTCACCTAGCAGAGTGAGTGGCCCTACATTGTCTTGTCTTGAGCACTTGGGTTTGGTGTAGGGTTGAACGTGTGCACGGGGAGAGGGTCTGATCCCCCTCGAACCGTAAGGCGTGAACCCTTCGAGTCACACGTGTCTTCTTGTCGTGTCCTGTCATGTCTTGCTGGTCTTGTCACGTCTTGTCACGACCTGTTTAGGTTAGTCCCATAGTCGGTAGCACATGCTACGACTACTGCTTTCTACGCTTCACTTTCCTGCTGCGTTACTTCTTTTTTGTTACACTGTTATAACTCCAGCATGCTAATCAACCAGTAAACTATTGTTTAATAGTTCGGTACACTTGCAGTAGAGTCTGACCCTTCTTGTAGACTTTACCTGACGTACAGTTCCTTTCTTTTGGGTGATGTACGTCAGGTGTCGAGATAGAGTACGTTGGCGAGGCGGAGGACGTAGAGCCAGAGGACGCCGATCCTGAGTACGTGCCTGAGGAGGACCAGAGCTAGAGATCTTCAAATTGTTGATTCAGAGGTTTCACTGCTGTTTAGTTGGGTGCTTGCACCATTAGTTTACTTTCAGCTGTTTTGTAGCCGTGTTGGCTTTTGTTTAGACTCCATGTACTTTTCCGGATATCTGTTGAATAAAATTAATGCATCTCTTTTAATACTTTTGTTGTTCCGTACTAACCTGCAGGGACATGTTCCTTCGTCTTGGAGTACCACACAGACGCTTATTCGGTCCGAGCTTCACAGCTCCGGCCTAAGCGGGCCTTGTCACGTTTCGCTTCCGTCGTTTTGGGAAGCGGGGCGTGACAGTTTTTAGTGGTGGCCCATGCAGGTCCTTTTCTGCAAAAAGTTCGGAACGACAGAAGTACTAACATTCTTTTTATTATTATCCAGTAGTGTGTGTGAGTCTAAGCTGTGTTTTTCCTGTCGTTAGGATGGTGGGAGGACGTGAAGCTCGAGTTGGACCTTCAGCTGATGGGACCATGGATGGCCGAGGTGACGATTTACGCCAATTACTGGGCGTTATGAGGGAGATGATGGACGTTCACCATCAATTGGTTTAGCAGTCCCACCGTGCTGCCCATGCTCCTCCAGTTGCACTGCCACCGCCTCCACCTGCCCCTCGAGCTGCTCCGGGAGTGAAGCAGTTCAATGAGCTTTAGCCGAAGACATTTTCTGGGAAGGAAGGGCCGTTGGCTGCTGATGAGTGGATTCTGAGTACTGAGGAGAAGCTGGTAGCTGCGAAGATTCCTGATGATACCCGAGTTGAGATAGCAAAGATGCAGCTGACCGAGAATGCTAGGAACTGGTGGCGCATTGAGGAGAGGCGCCTGCAGAAGCCAGTGGAGTGGAAGACTTTCCGACCGATGTTCAAGGAGAAGTACTTCACCAAAGCTGCTAGGAGGGAGCTGTTGAGCAGATTTGTAGATCTGAAGCAGGGGGATATGACCGTCGACGAGTACGAGGCAGAGTTCAAGATGCTGAGTCGGTTTGCCCCATATATGGTGAGGAAGGAGGAGAAACGAGCTGATCATTTTCGTCAGGGATTGCGTCCGAAGATTCAGGCTTCTATGTCTTCAGCAGATTTCACGACCATGGGAGCGGTGCTGAATGCCGCGAGGAACCATGAGACCATATCGCGTCTACCTGATCCTTCTGATGATGGGGGAAAGCGCCAGAAGGAGCAGCATAGGCCTTCTGCTGGGTCTATAGTGGGACCAGTTCAGTCAGTGCCTTTCAAGAGGCCAGGAACACCTGCTCAGCATCAGACGAAGGGCCCATGCTTTTTCTGCGGCAAGCCAGGGCATCAGCAGAACACTTGCAGGAAGAAGCTGGGTTTGTGTCTGGCATGTGGAGCTGCCACACACGCCTTTATAGATTGCCCGAGGTATCGCCATACTGAGGGCGGCGCACCGGCCCCACTGCAGAGTAGAGCACCTGCCCCTACCCAGAGAGGAGCTGTTGTCCGTGGAGCATATGTCATGACAGCAGCGGATGGCGTCGATGCAGGTAACTCCATAGTTTTGAATCTTTCATATTATAGGTTAGCTTATTTTTGGCTGCTTATGTATGTTTCAAAACTTTTTGTTCCTTTCAAATCAAACCTTTAATGTTTTGGGATTAGCCCACAAAGATCACAACCCACCTATCTTCCCTCATCCAATATCACAACTCCACACGTTTTTCCCAATGTTTTAAAATATGTCTTAGGCCTTAAACTTTCTTTTCTTTTCCCCTTCGGGAGTGTTATTTTTTTGATTGATATGATATTGTTAGTATTAGCTATTTTGTTATAGGATTATGTTGCGGGTAGGTATAGAGTGAGATGAGGTATGCGGTAGCGGTGATTAATTGATTTTGAACACAAAGATATTAGATTAGAATTTCTTTGGGATGAAAAGAATGAGGTGTCCAAGACTTATCTATTTACTTTTAATAATACCAAGGCGTGAAGGATTCAATGGAAATGCTAGTTGGATGAAATTATATACGGGGATGAGAACTTATCAGACCTGAAACTTGGACGAGTGGTAGATAGGAGTAGCTATGGAGGTATAGTATGATTTAGAGTGGTCATGAGAATAAGTAGAACATTTAAAGCATCAAGACTTGATCATTAAGTTGACGTGAGAAGACATTGGAAGTAAGACAACATGTTGAGATGAATGGATAGTTAGGAAGACGGATTTTATAAGATTGGGAGATTAGATGATAGGGGTAAGGATAGCTGTGGTTCGATGGTTCATTGATTAAGGAAAATAGATTCATGAGTCGATATGAGGGATGATACTTTGGGGACTAGATGATTGAAGACTTGTAGGTGATGGCGTGGATCTATGATCAGGTGCTAGGGTGTGATTCTAGATGTAGCATTAGCCAGTGGAGAAACGCGTTATTGGATTATTGAGGAACGTCGTTTGAAGTTATAGGATTAGCGAATCATTATGTGAGATATGGAAGTCGTAGGCATAAGTGTTTATTGATACTATTATTATTAGTATAAGAGATTCTGAGGACGGAATCATTTCTAAGGTGTGTAGAATGTAACGGTCACATTCCGACCGTACGTATTTTAGCGCGTATCTTTGTTTTTGTATGCGTTTTTCATTTTATTACTATTTTTCGTAGCTCAGACTCGTGACCGGATCCCGTATTTATGATCCTCTCGAAGGCGCGATCACCCCGATATTTTCTTTGTAATTTTTGGACGTCGGAGGACCAATCCACGTATCTCATTTTAAATTTTGTTTTTTTAAATTTTTTTTCAAAATGCGTTTGTATTAAAGTGGCAGTACGTTTTTTTTCCTAAAACAAAACACATAATAATTATTTTATTTTTTTAAAACTCAAACCTAAATTAACAGTTTCCTAATAATCTAAATACCCCAGGTCTATTTCTTTAAAGAGGATCTTGATTTGATTTTTTTTTTGCGTTATCTCCACACTATCTCACGTTATCTCCCCACTCCCCGAATCTCTCTCCAGGCAACGAATCCTTCTCTTTCCCATTCAATTAAAAAAGGCTAACCGAGTCCCAACACTCAACCACATGTGAGGACTGCCCCAGGCCCTCTTTCTATTTTTTTTCAAAGCCATACTCTCCCCTCTATATAGCTAAGCCTAAGCCGTACTATTTTGACAGCCAACCCTAGATGAAACTAGGGTTTCCAATTTTCCTTTTGAACCGCACAACACATCAGCCTTTTGTTCACCCAATCACTCTCCCTACTCTATAAAATATAAACCTAAGTCTGTCTTTTCTCACAACAGAACCCTAGGGGAAGCTAGGGTTTCCTAACCTCTACAGCCGCACCCACCACAAGCTCACGTTCCTATTCTAAGCCCGCCTCCAGGCCGAGCTTTCTCTTCCCCTCTCTTCATCCCCTCGGCCAAGCCTCCCACCGTCGGCCCCTACCCCGGACAACCCCACCTCTTGATCACGTCCTTCTCCTCCTCTCCCTACCTCAGCTTACCCCCTGTCTCCGGTGCCTTGACTCCGTCGCGGCCGCCTGAACAAGCCTCGCCACCCGCCGCTCTTCGTACGCAGACAGTAGCAGCTGCAGCTGCGTATTCCGGCGCCTCCCTTCATCGCCTCAGGAGACCATTGCTGCCCTGTGTCACGAGTTGCCTTTTCCACTGCGACGACGGCGCCTGAGCCTCTCCTTGATCTCCCCACGAGCCCCGCCGTTGGAGCCGCTCAGCCTGACGTCGACCCGCGCTTCTCAGCCACCTACATGCAACGGCAACGAAGAGGAACGACGGGCTGGGTTTAATACGTGAGTTGTCCTCTCATTGCTTGGAACTTATTATATATGTGGTCAGGTTATATATAATAGTAATATATATAGCTTATATACAAGTTACACAGTCTTAAAAATATATTATCTTTATGTAAACTTTGAATTCCATGTTATATAATGTTTTAGACTTTATTTTGCAAATATACAGTATATTGGCTCCTAGGTTAGCTTAATACTTTGCAAAACAGTAAATTATAAGTAGTAGTTATGAGTATGTATATTTATATGAGTTGGGTAAATAATACTGTTAAGGATTCTCAGGGTTGGTATTAATCTTATGGTGCAGATAACCACGTCTCCCACCGCGATCCATCATCGTTACCAGTTCCGACGTTAAACTCACACGCGACCGTCAGACCAGGTTGGTCCCTTAACTCGTAGTAAACCCACACCGTAGCAAAACTGAACCCTAACTAAAATCGGACGGCTGTAACTAAATTTACTTTCTGCTTCCTTAAAACAATGTGTAACCGTAGATCGACGATCGGACTTTTTGACTGTGCACATAGGATAGAATCGTCGGATAGGCTGAACAGATATTTTGACATGGGACTGTTAGGGTAGCCACGTCCAACCTAGAAACAAACCCTAATAGGACTTGATGAAAATCGTGACCTGACACCGTCGTCGTGACCTTTTCAGACGGACTACCGCGGACGCGACGACTGGACGAGACGACCCGGACAGACGACACACTCGCCACCGCAGGCAAGTGTACTCACTTGCTCTTTCGGCCGTGCCTAGGCCTTAGACTGTTAGAACTATTAAACTGTGAACAAAGAGAACCGGACGTGAAATGATAGCGTCCGGGACGCCCCTGACGACTTAGACTTGACGACAAAGTCTGAGCGCAACAACAACAACTTTTGACACCTTAGGGTTATCTTGTGTGTGCGTGTGTGTGGACACCCTAGAACAACTTTGCCTTGCCATGTCATGAACATCTTGCACGTCGTGTCTTGTGTAGCCAGCGGGCAATGAGACGCTCACCTAGTAGAGTGGGTGGTCTTTGTTACGAAACACCTATGGAAAGCTCGGCACCCACCTAGCAGAATGAGTGTCCCAGCAGACCGAGAGGATAGAGACTGTCACCTAGCAGAGTGAGTGGTTCTATACAGTAGTCAGTTTCACCTACGAGGCGTCCGTCGCTCACCTAGCAGAGTGAGAGATACGCTACCGATCTTGGGGATAGAGGCACTCACCTAGCAGAGTGAGTGGCCCTACATTGTCTTGTCTTGAGCACTTGGGTTTGGGGTAGGGTTGAGCGTGTGCACGGGGAGAGGGTCTGATCCCCCTCAAACCGTAAGGCGTGAACCCTTCGAGTCACACGTGTCTTCTTGTCGTGTCCTATCCTGTCTTGCTGGTCTTGTCACGTCTTGTCACGACCCGTTTAGGTTAGTCCCATAGTCGGTAGCACACGCTACGACTACTGCTTGCTACGCTTCACTTTCCTATTGCGTTACTTCTTTTTTGTTACACTGTTATAACTCCAGCATGCTAATCAACCAGTAAACTGTTGTTTAATAGTTCGATACACTTGCAGTAGAGTCTGACCCTTCTTGTAGACTTTACCTGACGTACAGTTCCTTTCTTTTGGGTGCTGTATGTCAGGTGTCGAGACAGAGTACGTTGACGAGGCGGAGGACGTAGAGCCGAAGGACGCCAATCCTGAGTACGTGCCTGAGGAGGACCAGAGCTAGAGATCTTCACGTTGTTGATTCAGAGGTTTCACTGTAGTTTAGTTGGGTGCTTACACCATTAGTTTACTTTCAGCTGTTTTGTAGCCGTGTTGGCTTTTGTTTAGACTCCCCGTACTTTCCGGATATCTGTTGAATAAAATGAATGCATCTCTTTTAATACTTTTGTTGTTCCGTACTAACCTGCAGGGACCTGTTCCTTCGTCTTGGAGTACCACACAGACGCTTATTGGGTCCGAGCTTCACAGCTTCGGCCTAAGCGGGCCTTGTCACGTTTCGCTTCTGTCGTTTTGGGAAGCGGGGCGTGATAGTACATAAACTCTTTGGATCCTCCTGGGTTGCCACAATTTACACTTGAGCTTAAGGTTGGTTGTCCTATTATTTTATTACGAAATATTACACCTAAAGATGGGCTCTGCAATGGCACTCGATTGATAATTGTCAGATGTGCATCACGTGTCATTGAAGCTCAAATTTTAAATGGGGATAAAGCCGGTTGTTTTGTGTTTATTCCAAGAATATCTTTGTCACCATCGGCTACAGAATTAACTTTTCATATGACAAGAAGGCAGTTTCCTGTCCGTGTGACATATGTTATGACTATTAATAAAGCCCAAGGACAATCTGTAAAGTTCGTTGGAGTTGATTTGCAGACCCCAGTTTTCAGTCATGGACATCTTTATGTGGCACTTTCAAGGTGCACATCTTTTGATCGTGTATGTGTCCGTCTTCAGCCCAACATAAATAACACAGTAAACATCATTTACCCAGAAGTTCTACTATGATTTCCAATGTATGATAAAAATTGTATGTAAGTTTTTTAACTTTTTTTCTTTACATTGTTTTATTTATATTATTTGTTTAAATGATCTTTTAAAAAATTATTTATCGATTGTTGTCTAACATGCAGGTATATCATTATCATACGTTACCAAGCTTTAAAATGTGGACACACATTACCATATATGGCAGGGTAAGAAATTTTTTCCTTTACTACATTTCATTGCATGACTTAATATTTTTCTGTATGTATTGTTTGATAAAATATATTGCTTTGTATTTTTATGTAGATAGATGATGATGAAGATTTGGCAAAAACTGTAAGTTCCTTATCATAATTCTACATTATATATTTTATCTACTATGTTTGCATTAACATTTTTGTTCTCATAGGTTCTGTTACTTCAAAACAATCACATAAATGTCAAGCTACGGTGTTATATCGGATTTTGGTTTGATAAGGTATGCATACCGTTACAAACATTCCCATTTTGCCATTAAAAATTAGTTACTGTTTATTATTATTATTATTTTCAGCTAATTGCTAAAAGAACTTACAAGTAACGGTGACGAGTCACATTGAAGACAAATCAATCTTCTTTTTCGAGGTAATATAAAAATCTTAGATTTTTTTTTTCAAAATATCATATTCATTGACCATCAAAATACCTTTTTTGTTATAGAAGTGGAAGATGGTTCTTGCCGAGCTTGCTTGGTTCCAGAAAGCACGCCATCCACCACTCCAACGAAAAAAGGTAAATAAATGTAAAAATTTAATTTTTTCCATATTATCAAATATATATTAATTTTTCTAAGAAATTTATGTTCTTAATTTATCTAGGTTATTGCTCATCCCATTAACTCTCCACTTTGGATTGAGCTTGACACGTCATCTTTTTATAATGTGATGAGGAAAAGGTTTTCTGCTTAAACATGAGGAAGGTAATAAAAGTGAGTTGTACAAAGTAATTAGATATATCTTCGTTTCTAATTTTTCTATTCTAATCTATGATTTTATTTTTTATTTTCAGGACACACGGCCCTAGCTTCATATGTAAATTTTGTTGGTTTTAGATGCCTGTGTGAAAGATGGTGTTTTTGAAATTGGACTGCATGGTTGTTCAATCCAAAATGTATTTTTGTGTATATTTGTTCATAGTTAAGGGTTTTTTCTTTTAGCATATAGTTTAGGTTGTGTGATATTATAAGTCGATGTAAAAAAATGTTGTCTTAAGTACTATTTTGGTTGAAAATATGATTTGGGGAAAACTCCCTTCAAAAAATCACTGAGTACGACTATATCCATTGTAGAAGAAGGAAAATTTTATTAATGTCTTTGTCTCAATGATGTTTCTTATTAATTTCTTAAGAAGGAAAGTTTTACTATAATTTGACGCTAAATTTGGTGCGTTCTCTGATGGTGAGGACATGATCATCTGCATTTAAATTCGATACTCTCGCACTCTTTTGTTTATAGATCACTTCTATTTATTGAGTTAACTCAATTGTTACCATGTTTTTACTCCATGACAGAGTGCTCTTGCGTTCAGCTCTATCTCTTGCTTCAAGTGTTGTGGAGTTAAATAGAGCAATCTCGCAGACTGAGACCATGATGCCAAAATCTACTCTTTGATCAGGCATTGATTTTTAACCCTATTTTGGTTAAATGTTGGGAGAAATTTACATGTTTTTATTCGCTCAGAAATATTTTAGTTTGATATGTTTCCGTTATTTGGACTAAAAATAGGCGAGCTTCTAATATGTTTCGCATATTACCTGTTAAGATTATCGAATCACTTCTTCCTAAAAGGGAGCTCTTCTATGAGGCAATACATGTTTGTTTCCCTTCATTTTTTGCTGATTCTTTACTTTTTGTTAAACATAAAGAATAAAGATCCTTTTCATCTCATGCTTTTTACTATAAATATGTGAGGCAATTTTAACTCCTTGCTTGCAAAAAAGAAGTTGATCTTTGTGGTTCAAATGAAATATATGGCATTACAATTTTGAATCACATTTGCAAGATAACGGACTATCTGTGTACATTGTTTGATGCGTGTAGCATTTAGAGGAGATTTCTATATACATGATGTTTGGTGTGCTAAAATGTGTATTATTATTTTTGATTTTAGCTGAATGGAATATGTTGTTGTTTTAGGTTTCTTTTGAAAGTGTGGACAAAGCAAGGATCCTTTTTTCAGAATGTATCGAATTTACTTATACATTCTATGATATAAGCGTAAATTTTCTACTTGTAATTTCAATTCATTTGCAGGCGACTTTGGACTTGCGAAAACACTGAAGGTGGATGGTTTGACTTCTTCTGTATGTATCATTATGTATCTATTATTTTAAGTAAAATTTTCTTATCTTTTTATTAAAAAAATTTGTACAAGCAAAAAAATACAATTCTAATCTTAAGCATGCCAATTTGCGGTCCATTGTTTCCATAATACAGATAGTCTTACTGCATGTTTTTGGAAAAGTGCGCGCTAGGTTGCTAGAATAAACCTTCTGTTATAGTCACATGAATATGTCTGGTTAAAGTGATTATAGCAAGAGATAGAATCACATTAATGTTTGGAAGTAAAACTGATGGCAATACTTCTTTGTGAACATTCATCTTCATTTCTTTTTTTTTCTTTTCTTTTTCTTTTTCATTTGTTTTTGACATCGTGGGCACTGATGTGGATGTTGGAACTTGGAATACGCTCTAAGCTCTTGCTTGGCAAGAGTAAAAATATAGGGTTTTGTTTGAATTTGTATGTTGATGAGAACATTGGAAGAGAAGTATGTACTTATACACAATTAGTATGCTGATAAGATACTTATTTTTGTTATTGATTTCAAATAATATCTTTAGTTTTTTCCCTCATTGGTTTTTGTTTCAATTTATTCAGATTCTTTAAAGGTGAATAGCCTTTTTTGCTCACATTTATATTGTATGCATTATGGATTTATGCTCCACGTTATGAAATTCCATCCTTATAGCTTAGTCATTGGGCATGTGAACAACATGGGATCTGGTGTGACACTTCAATAACTTGCACAAATTATATTAGACGCATACTATTAAGCGATGGTACAGCTACTATTTTAGATATGTTACGATAAGGGCAGAATTCAACTTCAGCCACCACAACCAAAGGTAAGCTCAAACCTTCCAAGCATGGAATCTTGCACTATTTTTTATAGAAGGGCACCATTGTCATAGCAGTGAACCCTGAAATAGTTATCTTGATTTCTGGTTTAATTTTCTATGCATCTTCATTATTTTATAAACTCTTCGAGCGGCATGGTCATTCTTCTCTCTCTCAACGTTTAGGAGCAACAAAACAAGTGTACAAAGCTTTGATAATGTGCAAAGCTCCAAATCATGGTGGAAATATGTCAACTAAATGAATCTACATCCAATTTATTTCAAGTTTTCTGATCATGCGTTCTAGCCGCTCATCACCATAATTTCATATCTGATGCCAAGTCGAATCATCTAATGGTGTAAGCAAATGCCATGTAAATGTGTGCCGTGGTGAGATTATTTACTTATTTTTCATTATGTTCTTGGGGTTTTTTAAGGAATTGTTCTGTTTCGGGTCCAATTTTAATTAAAAAAATTCGATTGCATGTAGATACGAAGAGCCATTACATGAATATTTTACAGAATTACTTTTTTTGGGTCCCTATAAATTAATCTGAATTTCAGCATAGAGGGTGTTGATCCCCTTTGTACTTTTTCTATTTTTTCCCTGTTGAGGAAAGCTGCCCTTTAAATATGTGCCCCTCCATCTACCCAAACTTTCCAATGTTCCTTTGTTCTTGACATCGAGGATGATATATTGATATATGCTAGGAGGCCATGCTTATATTTTGGACATCAGCCTATAATATTTGCTTTGGGATATAGGCATCTTCTTCTATTCAAGAAAAGTCAGTAACTTACCCCCTAATTTTGGGAATCCAAATGGAAGCATACTTTTTTACTCTAAGACAGATGCTGAATACTTATATGGCATACATCCCTATATTTTATTATAGAAGTCCACATATTATGTTTCAGAACTATATGAAGTATGTGGACTTTTATAAACCATAATGAATTATGCATTAACTTTAGAATTAAGATGCACTAATCTGGCCTAGAAAAATTGGAAAGCAAATGAAAATTCTTTTTGTGAAATCCTTATAATGCACAATATGTAATAATAATTTGTGATTATATCATTAGAAATGCATCTAGACTTTTACATGCATGTACATGTTTACGTGTGTTTGTTTATATGCATTTTTAAATCACTCATGCATGCACAGATGCACCAATGTCATGCCACTGTGGTCTCATGTCCTGCTATTTTTGAAATTTATATGTCACATATCGTGTATCCATGTATACGTCCCATTTCAATATGTATGAATCTTAGCAGGTTCAGGCTGTGTGAAGCTTTCCATAAAAACTTTCCTGGCCAGTTGGTGATAATGAGAATATTTATTTTTATTTTTATTTTTATGGCCAAATTGAGCTCCTTTAATCCAAGAACAACCACAATTAGCATGCTGAAGATTAATATATGTTACTTCCTAAATGTGACCTGTATGATCCAAAGCACACTCATCCATTAAGCTCATACATTAAGAGCTGACAAATTATTGGGCCATGGGTTAGAAATTCAGAAATCTTTGAAGGGCATATGGAATTGGCAAAAAAGCCTTTGGCAAGGAACAGATCAAAGTCCATTTGAACAAAAGCCATATGAAGAAAATGATTAATATATGCAAAACTGTATTCTATTTTACAGTAGTCATACATTGGAAAGATGACATACAGAATAAATTATCAATCTGAAAGGAAATGATTTTTCACTTATATGATCATATATATAAAGTATATCAGGATGTCCATAACAATGCATAAATATTAGTGAATCAGTGAGCCAATCCCCTGATAACATTGCTCCGAAGTTCCTGAAAAAGTTATTTCTAAAGAATAATGAGAACCACCTAACGAGTGAGAAAATAGGCAAATAATTGAGTGAATACCAAGAAATTGGTTGCTTCTTGATATTATGACATTATCCACTAACTTACATGCTCCTATTTTTAGGCCTGGTGTGAGATTTTATGCTGAAGTTACTTGGATTTGTATTTCTTTGATGATTCTTGAGGATGTGTCTATTATCTGAAGCGTACATCTTGCCTTGACATATAGCTTTGTTGGCATGCTAAGGGGCAACACAGAGCATCTTCCTTTCTATAAACTAACTCATATGGCAATCTTACACATAATTAGTACAAAATGTGTAAAATCTTACACATAATTACACATAAGGTACTTGGATTTGTATTTATTTGATGATTCTTTAGGATGTGTCTATTATTTGAAGAATACATCTTGACTTGACATGTAGATCTGTTGGCATGCTATGGGCCAACACAGAACAACTTCCTTTCTTTCTATAAACAAACTCATATGGCAATCTTAGAAAGGTCATGACACCAATAAAGAAAAAGCTTTGCATTAGAATAGTGATCAAGGCTCGATATAAAGCAAGTTAGATAACAAAAATGTTTCAACCATATGAATATATCAAAAATGACTGTGTCATATTGAAGAAAAATAGCATGCTGTCTGAAATTTTAGAGGTAGATGTTTAGTTTTCCAAATTTTATTTCAGAGTCATTTTTTTAAATTTTCTTCAGATCTGGTATTTTTGGTCATTTGGGGCATCAATTCTCTTGATTTTGTTTGTTCCAAATAAATTCTTTGTTGCATAGACTTTTCTGAAATATAATCAGAATCATATTGAAGTGAAAACGGTCAATTCTCTATCATTAGTATGTCTAGCTTAAAAGTGCATGCATGCAGAGCGATGAATGGACTCATTTGATGTTCTATAATTTATTCTTATTTGTTGACATCTTCCCTTCCATCTTATTACAGAGTTTCAGCATTCCATTGGCATGTGCAGCATATACATGGACGCAAAATAACTACACAAAGTTAAAAAAACAAAGAAGACATCAATATGAGGAAGATCACATTTCATTCAAATGCTGATGATTCTTGCCATTATTATGTTGTTATGAGTCCTTGGTAATTTTTCTTCTTTTTACGACAGGTTATCAAGGTTGATCATGATGCTTATGGCGCAAACACTCCCGAAGATGTTGATCCTAATAAACTGTAGAAAGGCTATGAGATGCAAGTTATATTGTAAAGCTCAATTGCAGTTTTTTGTACTAGTTGGGTCAGTGCCCATAACGAGTGGTCTGAAGATAAAATTTTGTGGTTTCTTCTTTTTTTGATATCTATTGATTGATTCTCTTCTAGCATGAATCTGCCTTAACATGAAAACTGATGTGTATTACACAGCAATTGACACTATTAAATGAAATGACATATTCTTCAATGAGGGCAGATGTGTTTATGAATGACCAATTCAAAATGCTGTTGGCTGAAATTTGTATTCAAATTGGGTTCATAATCAGATGATTTTATAGTTTTTGTTATCTGTGAGGTTCTCAATTCAGGTTGAAGGAACTTGACTTTGCTAGGTCAGCAATAGCTAAAATGCTGCTATATCTTCTGTGATATGATTTAGAAGCTCACAGTTAAATTTTTCGGCTCATACTTTTTGTATACATTATCAAAGGCGTTATGGGGATATTCATGTATTATTATTATAGCAATGACGAATCAGTGAAGAAGATATCATCATTCAGCAATAAACTAAAATTTGAAATTTTTTGTTTATAATTGCTGCCCTTTCATACAAAAATGATTGGGGCATAGTACAGATTTGTTCATCAAACAAGACCTGATATAATTTAATCGTTATGATCTAATATAATTTGATTGTTATGAGCCAATTCAAAATCAATGTAAATTGGACCAATCAGTAGTTTCCAACAATGGATTAAGTGAAATTTAATCCATGAACCAATAACTAAAAGAATCGAAAAAGTTTTTATTGTGTCACTTCAGTTACAAGAAGAGTTACAGAAGAGTTACAGAACCCAATAGTTAGGAACGACAAGCTATTCATTACCCATAATAAGATAACCACTTAGAATAGCACAACAGATTATATTTGTTGACAAATACAAAATGATATGGAGATGATATAAATTGAGTTTTGACCAATTGTATAGTTTCCATGTGTATTCATATACGAAGCTTTTGTATATGTGGTTCCAGATATTTCTTTTATCATTTCGTCCAATATGAACCGTTCTCCTAATTCTAGGAATTTTACTTATACAATAACCCAATCTGAACCGTTCTCCTAATTCTAGGAATTTTACTTATATAATAACCCAATCTGAACCGTTCTCCTAATTAGTGATGTTCGTTTAAAATCAAGGTATCCAAGTTTTGTGGGGAATATTTTAATTGAAAATGAGAATTAAATAACCATTATTGCGCTTTAATTATTGTTTTTTGTTTAAAATAAGGGGATTCAAGATTTTATGGGAGAATATTTTAAATGAACATGGGAACTAAATTGTGGGATGATCTAAACAATTTTCGGAACTAAATAACAATTATTGTGCTTTAATTATTATTGTTTGTTTAAAATTAGTAGATCCAAGCTTTTAGAGGGAATATTTAAATTAATCGTGCCCTTAGGGCACGGGTTATGACTATCTATTCTATATATTAAAACACAACTATTTTTGAATCCTAGGGCTGACTGGGACAAGCTGATGTCATGCTGATGTATAAAGAGGTTGATAAGAGAATGGCTAGGATTTAATCTTGGTAAACGAAGGGTTGAGATGAGTGTTTGGAAAAACCACCACTTTTCATTTTGTTTCAAACCCCCCACAATCACTACATTTGCACAGAATACCACATATTTCCCCTTTTTGCTAAAAACCCCTCTCATTTCACTTTTTACCCACACACACCATACACACACACACTTATGCACTTCCACCCTCCGCGCTGAAGGCGCCTGCTCCGAAGGCACCCGCTAAATTTTTTTACACTAATTTGTTGTTCCGACTTAAGGGCACCCTCGCCGAATTTATTGTTCTACACCGAATTTGTTGTTCCGCACAAATTTGACTGTGTAAATAATGTTTGGGAACAAAGATTTCGCGGGTGAAAAATCTTAAATGAACCGTGCCCGCGGGCACGGGTTATGACTAGTGTGTGTGTGTGTGTGTGTGTGTGTGTATCGAGTCTAAAGAGTCATCTACTTTTAAGAGACATCTACTTTTAAATCCTGGATGGTATTAAAGGGATACTGTTCTGAAGATTAGCAAATGCAGTTGCCACTCTACTTCCCAGTTTTACATGGTATCCTACATCCTTCAGTATCATCTCCACACCACTGAGGCAACCTAGCAATTACAGTTGCACGTCGCAAAATGAAGTAAGTTTAGTTGTCTGACTATTTAAATTCTTAAGAAAAATCGTCGTATCTTATAGATTTGCACTTAGAATTGACCATTGAGTGTTCCTAAGCAAGGAAATATATCTGTCAGCCATAGTTTTCATCAAATATTTGCTAGGCAACCAAAATTACCGTGAAAAAGTTTCGCATTCGATTGTGGGCCAAATAAATAAATATCAATGCAATTTATGCACAATATGCAAGATTCTTGATGAAGATTCTTGATGAAGTTATTATAGCTTTCGCTGTTGAGCCTTTTGACATTGAGCTCTTTCGTGAAGTCCACCTAAATTATTTTCTGTTCGTCCTGGAGGCCGTTGAAATTAGCAGCAGAGGCAGCAGCTGCTAAGGCTGTTGCTCAAAGTAGACATCATATTAATTAGCGTCATCAGATTAATTAATTTCAAATGAACAAAATAGTCAACACATGCAATCTAGATATCTACATATAAACATACCTACGAGGCTCAGAAGTATCGTGAAGCGATATATTTGGGGGATCAGGTGTTTGGGCTCAGAAGTTCTTTGAGTTTTCAATGTGGATTTTCTGCAAGGGCGTGGCGCCATTTATAGAATTTGAGGGGCCATTGTAGATTAACAATGCACAATTTGTTGCCAGTCACGAATCGTGAGATTAAATTCTAGTCGATTTATAGAATTTGAGGCCCCAGCATATTTCCTTGTAATCTGTCGATGTTGATGTTGCACAATGCTCTACCTGCAAGAAACGAATATGAGATTAAATTATAGTTCACAAAGTTTTAGGTTTAAATCCAAAATGTAAGCATCAGTATGTTTATTTAAATAAGACTCCAAAAATATCAATATTTGTTACTGTTACTTAATACAATCCAATTTAAAGGTAGGATGTAGTAATACAAATATCGAGAGATGAAGAAACATAAGTAAACACTAAATCTGATCCCTGTAATTTGCTTAAACAAGTGACTAAACAATGTAAATTAGTAAACCCAATGAAAACCAAGGGAGGAAAGAACAACAATGGAAACTAGCATTCAACAAGAAGAATATATTATGAGGAGCTCGGCATAAATTTGAACATGCTATCTTCTAGCTTAGACATAACCAAGAAACAAATATAGAGTCATTGGATAGCGATTAGAGTCTTATAATTTTTTAACCACCCACCCACTATAAACAATACACATCCACATTTCCCATCACAAATCTTAGGACGTTATAATAGGCATCCCAAAGAAGTGAACTTGAGAAAAAAAATGATGGCAATATGCAGCATGACGTCTTTCTGTACCGATTATCAAATAGCAAATGAATAAACTTTGTTAGTACATCTAAACATAAATATCCATTTATGCAGAACTTATAAAATAAAATAGAAACAGTTTGCAAAAAATGTTGTGCCCGAAACCACCCTCTTTTGTCAACTCATATCAAGAACTGAGAAAATAACGAGAGCACTTATGTCAACCCCTATCCAGAACTGAGAATCTGCTGCTCATGAGAAGTTTACTACAGAAAAATGGCAAACCAGATCAGTGCAAGGAGCCTGAGAATAAAAGAAACAGACAAGCAGACTGCTAAAATAAGTGTGTTTCTTTTCTTTGTGTAGATATGGGCACCCCCAAACGAAAACAACAAAATAAGTAAAGAAATAGGGGTAGAGAGAGACAGAGCACACAGTGGTCGGGGTGTCATACAAAATCTGTTTTCGTCTTACTACAAAAGGTAGGCCAAAGTACAATCATAACTAGAAATAAATGAAATTATTGGCAGGTGAAACAAAAATACAACAACAAATTATTGACAGGTTGACAAATAATTAAGCTGAAGACAGATGCATAGATCCCACAAGTAACCAAAATAATTTCACCAAACCCTTGAACGTATGTTGTCCATCCCTCCAAAGCCAACATGTATTCCAAAAGTAACCAAAATAAGTTTACTAAACCCTTGTATGTATCCATAAAACCCAATGCTACCGCCCACGCCCACCCCTTCAAAAAAACCTCAAACACCCCCAAGCCGCTAAAACTGTCCCGGTTGGTAACTAGCTCTAAATAGATGCAAATGGCACAACTTGATTTAAGAGGATAGAGACAACAAACCTATAGAAGGCAGTATCCCTTAATCACTGTGAATATATCGTGGCCACCCACCTACCACCATCTGATATTTAACTTTCATAGAAATTTCACGAATCATTCAGACCGCATATCTGGGTTGGCCGCACTACAAGTTCAGCACAAATTCTGCTAAAGCTTAACAAAAGAAGAAGCAGATCCTAGATTCATTGATCAAGGAGGATTCAACTACTTATTCAGCAAGTAGACTTTTGTGGAGATACCTGTTGTCACTAGAACTCGAACCCACAAATAAACACTTGGGTTTGTACAAGAGGATAAATATTAAAAGAGAAAGCAATATGCCTTTTATATAGAAGATTTCTATAGCCTGTTATCCTGAATCTAATGAAATCAAAATAAATAATCCTATACCAATTTGTATTTCTGCCTCTTTTGTATCAATCACAATTACATGAAACAGACGTTGATTCGAACTCAAATTATTGTTTTCAATCCAATAAGATTAATTTGAATCATATTCAAATTCTCACATGTGGACTCCATGCAAAAGAAGTCAAACTTGACTAAAATTATTATCCTTTTTCCTAAACCAATTAACTAGGAGTCTGCAATTCGGATGGCTCATGCATGAAGATTGCCAATTTACACTTCTTCTCCAACGTAACTTCGAATTCACATATGGATAGTTTTAGAACTCTATTATCATCTAAACTCAACATCATCTTTATTGTTTTCTTCAGATCCACAAGATCTGTTTCGTAACACATCACAATATATTGCAAACTATGACATATTATTATTAGTCCCTTGACAAACTGCCTATAACCCATGCTTTCACATAAGATCTGTTTTAACCCATCACAAGATCTTTTTTAACCCATGCTTTCACACAGCCAAACTGCCTAAACATGATGTCATTATTTAAGATACTAATGTAACTTCTATGAATTTCATGAAACTAGCATATCTGAATTTGGTGCATAACTTCTTGCACACAGTATGTAAAAAGAAATGCATCATGCATACTATGCAAAGCATCTTCATTCGATCCAAGTGTCTCATTAAGATATATTGATTTTAAAAAGTATGCAATGACTTTTCGAACTTTGACTGTCACACATGCCCAAAATCACTACGAGTAACGAGAGCAAAATATTCAAGACAATTGAACAAAGCCAATTACAAGAAGAAAATATGTTGGAAGCGTCACAGGGGAATAGAATTCACTCAGAACGACCTAAACATGATGAATTCGTTTTGAACAAGCCTTTCCCCGATCAGTTTGAAAAAAAGGTTCTGGGTTCATAGACCCCTGACAACATTCTACCCGAATGGATTACAAATATACAATTTGAGGGGGGAGGAAAAAGAAAGAAAGTGTTGGCTCTTCTGTTATTTAGTTAGTTCTTAATCTCTTAATAAACAGGTGCAATGGTCAAAATCAGCCCCAATACAGTTTGTGATTAAAAGATAGCATTTTTGTCGAACTCCATTCTACCAACTGCTTACTAAATCTGGAATAAACGCAACCTTACAAAAACAGCTAGATCTAAATGGAACTACAACAATTAACAAAGCATCAAAAATCTAATCTTCAGCATCGATCTCACCTTCAAGATCACGGAGCGCGAGATCCGATCCGATGCCTCGGATGCCCTGAAAACCATCACATTAAGATTCTCTGAATTTCAATACTGACATCCTCAACTACTACTTGTTACTTTACATCAATATTTACAGTTTAAAAAGTTTAAAAAGTAGAGAACATAAATTGCGGAATTAGAAAAAAAAGAATCCAAAGTTCAAATACATGTGTTAACAGCCTCTTCCTCCTCATCAATTCAAAGAACTACGACCGACGTCGAATCGGGTGGCTGCCGCTTCCCCCTCCTT
>CM061135.1:105385797-105443919 GCA_030789695.1 Scilla litardierei | reverse complement strand
TAGTTCTGAGCTTTGAAAACTTAGAAAAGAATTCTGTTGGAACCTGGAGATTGTTATGTTCAGCTGAAAAATAAGAGAAGGCAAAATCAGGCTACAAAAACATATCATTTAATAAAAAGATCCATATCTTTAATAAAATGTAAAAAAAGCACTGAGCTCAGCAAAATACGTAAAAATGTATGTCGGGAAATCGTCACTTCAACTAAAAAATAAGAGAAGACAAAATTTGGCTATAAAAATCATATCATTTAATCTAAAGATCCATATCTTACAGAAAATGTAGAAAATAGCCTGGAGCTAAAAAATCTGCAAAAATGTTTGTTGGAACTGGGAGATCGCCATCTTCATCCGAAAAGAAAGTGAAGACAAAATTAGGTCAAAAAATCGTATCATTTAATAAAAAGATACATATCTTCCAAAAATGTAGAAAATGGCCTCGATGTCAGAAAAATCCGCAAATATGTCCGTCCGAATTGGGATATTGCCATTTTCAACTGAAAAATAAGAGAAGATACACTTAGTTTATAAAAATCATATCATTTAATCAAAAGATCCATATCTTCAATAAATTATTAAAAATATCCACGAGCTGAGAAAAATCTGCAAAAATTTCCATTAGAACCGAGAGATCGCTATCTTCAACTGAAAAATAAGAGAAGACAATTTAGGCTATAAAAATCATATCATTTAATGCAAATATTCATTCTTTAACTGAAAATACGCTAAAATGTCTGTTGGAACTGGGAGATAGCCATCTTCAACAGAAAAATAAGAGAAGACAAAATAAGCCAAAAAAATCATATCATTTAATAAAAAGAGACATATCTTCCAAAATGTATAAAAAAGCTTTGCGCCCAGAAAAATTCGCAAAAATATCTGTTGGAACCAGGAGATGGCCATTTTCAACTGAAAAATAAGAGAAGACAAAATTAGGTCATAAAATCATATCATTTAATAAAATGACACATATCTTCTATAAAATCTAGAAAATAGCCTCACGCACAGAAAAATTCGCAAAAATTTCCGTTGGAACCGTGAGATCGCCATTTTCAATTAGAATATAAGAGAAGACAAAATTAGACTCAAAAATCAAATCATTTAATGAAAAGATCGCCATCTTCAACTAGAAAATAAAGAAGAAAATTTTACGCTATAAAAAAGCATATCAATTAATAAAAAGACCCATATCTTTCATAAAATGTAGAAAATAGCACCAAGCTCAGAAAATGATATGTTAAAATCTTATTAGTTGAAGATGGCGATATCCCGGTTACAACAGACATTTTTATAGATGAAGATGGCGATTTCCTGGTTGCGAATTTTGTCTTCTCTTATATTTCAGTTGAAGATGGCAATTTCCTGGTTTCAACAGACATTTTTGGCGTAATTTTGTCTTCTCTGATATCATTTAATAAAACGACACATATCTTCTAGAAAATGTGCAAAATAGCCCGGAGCTCAGAAAAATCCGCAAAAATGTCCATTGAAACAAGGAGATCGCCATCGTAAACCATAAGAGAAGACAAAATAAGGCTAAAATCATACCATTTAATAAAAAATCGTGCATCTTCAACTGAAAAATAAGAGAAGACAAATTTCAGCCGAAAATCATATAATTTTATAAAAAATCCATATCTTCCAGAAAATTTTGAAAATTGCCCTAAAGTCAGAATAATACACAAAAATTTCCGTTTGAAACGAGAGATCGCTATATTCAACTGAAAAATAAGAGAAGGCAAAATTAAGGCATAAAAACATTTCATTTAATATAAAGATCCATATCATACTGAAAATGTAGAAAATAGCACAGAGCTCAGAAAAATCAGCAAAAATGTCTGTTGGATCTTGGAGATCACCATATTCAACTGAAAATAAGAGAAGACAAACTTAGTCAATAAAATCATATCTTTAAAAAAATCCATATCTTCAATAAATTGTAGAATATAGTTCCAAGTTTAGAAAAATCCGCAAAAATGGCCGTTGGAATAAGGAGATCGACATCTTCAACTGAAAAATCAGAGAAGATAAAATTAGGTTATAAAAGCCATATCAATTAATATAAATATTCATATCTTACAGAAAATTTAGAATTACCCGGAGCTCAAAAAATCAACAAAAATGTCCGTTGGAACCAGACGACTGCCATCTTCAACGAAAAAAGGCCTAAAAATCATATCATTTAATAAAAAGATCTATAACTTCCTGAAAGTGTAGAAAAATTACCCCGACCTAAAAAATGCCGCAAAAATATCCATTGCAAACGGGAAATCACCATCTTCAACTAAAAAATAAGAGAAGACAAAATTAGGCAATAAAAATCATATCATTTATTATAAAAATCCATATCTTACAGAAAATTTAGGAAATAGCCCGGGGCTCAAAAACATCCTCACAAATTTCCGGTTGAAATGGGATATCTCCATCTGCAACTGAAAAAGTGAAGACAAATTAGACCAAAAAAACATATCAATTAATTAAAAGATCCATAACTTCTCAAAAATGTAGAAAAATAGTCCCAAGCTCATAAATATCAGCAAAAATGTCTGTTGGAAGTAGGAGATTGTCATCTTCAAGTGAAAATTAAGAAAAGACAAAATTAGGCGACAAAAATCATATCATTTAATAAAAGAGCCATATCTTCAATAAAATGTAGAAAATAGCCCCGAGCTTAGAAAAATCCATAAAAATGTCCGTTGGAACCGGGAGGTCGCAATCTTCAGCTAAAAAATAAGAAAAGACAAAATTAGGCTATAAATATCATATCATTTAATTTAAAGATACGTTTTTACAGAAAATGTAGAAAATAGCACAGAGCTCAGAAAAATCCACAAAAATATTCGTTGGATTCGGGAGATCGCCATCTTCATATAAAAATATGAGCAGATAAAATTTGGCCAAAAATCATATTATTTTATAAAAAATTCATATCTTCTAGAAAATATAGAAAATAGCCTCTAATTCTAAAAATCCTCAAAAATCTTTGTGCAAACCGTGAGAACGACAGCTTCAACTAAAAAAATAAGAGAACACTACATTAGGTCAAAAAATCATATCATTTAATAAAATGATTCCTATCTTCCATAACAAGAAGAAAAATAGCCTAAGCTCACAAAAATCAGTAAAAATGTCCGCTGGAATCGGTAGATTGCAATATTCAACTGAAAAAATAAGAGAAGAAAATCGTAGGATATAAAAATCATATCATTTAATTAAAAATTCATTAATTTTTCGAAAATGTAGAAAAAGTGCACCCAACTCAGAAAAATCTGCAGAAATGTCATTTGGAACCAGGAGATGCCATCTTCATCTGAAAAATAAGAGATGTCTTAGGTTATAAAAATCATCTCATTTAATATAAAAATTCATATTATGCAAAAAAATATAGAAAATAGCTCGGAGCACAAAATAAGATGCACAAATGTCCATTGGAACAGGGAGATCGCTATCTTCAAATTAAAAAAGAGCAGCCAAAATTAGACTAAAAATCATATCATTTCATGAAAAGGTACATAACTTCCAAAAAATGTAGAAAAATCCATGAAAATGTCTGTTGAAACCGGGAGATTGCCATCTTCAACTAAAAAAATAAGAGTATACAAGCGCAGGACATAAAAATCGTATTATTTAATAAAAAGCTCTATATCTTCCCTAAAATGTAGAAAATAGAACCATGCTAAAAAATATACTCATAAATGTCTGTTGGAACCGAACCATTGCTATCTTCAACTGAAAAATAAGAGAAGAAAAATTAGGATATACAAATCATATCATTTAATAATAAGATCCATAATATTCCAAAAATGTATAAAATAGCCCGCAGCTCAGAAAAATCCACAAAAATTTCGTTGAAACCGGGAGATCGCCATCTAAATCTAAAAAATAAGAGTTGAAAAAATTAGGCCAAAAAATCATATCATTTAATAAAATATCCATTCATGAAAATGTAAAAAAAAGCACCGAGCTCAGAAAAATGGACAAAAATGTCAGTTGAAACTTGGAGATCGCCAACTTCCACTGAATAATAAGAATAGACAAAATAAGGTTATAAAAATCATATCATTTAATATAAAGATTCAAATCATACAGAAAATGTAGAAAATAGATTGGAGCTCAGAAAAATCTGAAAAAATGTCCCTTGGAACCGGGATATCGTCATATTTAACTGAAAAATAAAAGAAGACAAAATTAGGCCAAAAATCGTATCATTTAATAAAAAGATGCATATCTACCATAAAATGTGGAAAATATCACCGAGCTCAGAAAAATCTAAACAAATGTCCATTGGAACCTGGAGATTGCAATATTCAACTGAAAAAAGAGAAGACTAAATTAGGCCAAAAATCATATCATTAAATAAAAAGATTCGTATCTTCCAGAAAATGGATTAAAAAGCCCAAAGAAAAATCTGCAAAGATGTAAGTTGGAACCGGGAGATCCCCATATTCAACTGAAAAATATGAGAAGACAAAATAGGCTGCAAAAATCTTTTCATTTAATAAAGATATTCATATCTTTAATAGAACATAGAAACTAGAATGGACCTCAGAAAAATCCGCAAAAATGTATGTTGGTACTGCGAGATCGCCATCTTCAACTGAAAAATAAGAGAAGAAAAATTAGGATTTAAAAATCATATCATTTAATATAAAGAGTCTTATCTTCCAGAAAGTGTACAAAATAGCTCTGAGCTCAGAAAAATCCGCAAAAATGTCCATTGGAAACATGAGATCGCCATCTTCAACTTAAAAATAAATGAAGATAAAATTAGGCCAAAATATCATTTCATTTAATAAAATGATACATATCTCCTAGAAAAGTGGAAAATAGTCCGGAACTCAGAAAATTATGCAAAAAAGTCCGTTAGAACCGAGAGATCACCATCTTCAACTAAAAAAATAAGAGAAGAAAAAATTCGGTCAAAAAATCATATCATTTAATAAAAAGATCCATAACTTCCCGAAAATGTAGAAAAATAGCACCGAGCTCAGAAAAATCGAAAAATGTCCATTGGAATCGGGAGATCGTCATCTTCAACTGAATAATATGAGAAGACAAAAATAGTTTATAGAAATCATATCATTTAATATAAATATTCATATCATATAGAAAATGTAGAAAATAGCTCGGAGCTCAGAAAAATCCGAAAAACTGTTCCTTGGAACTAGGAGATCGCCATCTTGAAAAAGAAGAAGACAAAATTAGGCTAAAAATCATATCATTTAATAAAAAACATATCTGCCACAAAATGTAGAAAATAGCACATAGCTAAGAAAAATCCGCACAAATGTCTGTTAGAACCAGGAGATCGCAATATTCAACCAAAAAAGAGAAGACAAAATTAGGACAAAAAATCATATCATTTAATAAAACGATTCATTTCTTCAAGAAAATGTAGAAAACCCCCTAAGCTAAGAAAAAATGTGTACATATTCATATTATATTTCTCTTTCAAGGGTGAAACAATATCATTTTGCCATGAAACATTATTTTATATGCATTGTATTTTTATCCCCCTTTGTCACATCAAAAAGTGTGACATGAAATACAATCCAAGTGTTGAAAATATTCGTGACACCGAGTGTGAAAAAAAATTACATCGAGAGAATAATATGCATACTATGTGAAAAATATATTTAATAAATAGCATGTCTTAATATTCATAGCATGCAATACTCAATTATTCAATGACATAAAATGTCTCAATATCCTCTTTATGCATATATTTCAATTTAACATAAATTGAAGCATGAATTAAAAGAAATCATACTTATTTTATAATGATGCATTAATCTCATGGAGGTGTTACTATCCGGGCATTAATTTGCTAGAAAGAAACAAGTAACAATTAAATATAGAATATATCCAACAACAATTATATTCAATAATCATATTCAATTTCAATAAAATATATTTATGATCTTAACATATGAATAAAATCAAATATCATGCATAAAGAATACATAACAACCAAGTATAATACAATCTTTTTCTATCCATGAACAAATGGAATATTATTCATTAAGGATGACTCAATAGCGATTTTTTTAATCTTTTGAGTCATAAATAAATATCCAAGTACTCATTGATTTTAATAGAAAGTATAATACTAAGTGTTATATCAATACCACATATAGAAAAAAATAATAGACATGGATTCATATGTTATCAATGGTCATATTTCACAAAATGAATTGCATAAGCAAAAAATGTGAACAAGTGAAATATAAACATGTTGTGTCATTTAGAGAATTTTTCTCTTTCATGAATTTTTATGACACTAAATCCAAATTAGACATCAAAATAGATACATGTGCATCTTAGTAATCAATAAGTATGAACAATGAGCATATGTGTGACTATTCTGAAAGATGAACTCCAAAAGAGTATTTTCATGGATGCCACATAATAAACTTAACTCAAAATATTTTCATAAAATAAACTTAACTCAAAATATTTTCATGGATGCCACATATCAACATATGCATGTCTTAGCATTTTAGGAATATGTCATGATCATTTGTTTATAGTTTCAATATACCATATTCCAACTTATCAAATGCATACTATATTTAAGAATGTTATTATAAATAATGTTGACATCAAATATATTGCAATGTGATGATTTCTTATGAGCATGACAAAGAAAATGAATCATCAAATTTACATCATTTAATAATTTAATATTTTAACAATGTGAGACAAAATATCCAAAATATCACCAAGTATTGAAATGGATATCTAAATAATAGCATGAGCATTGAGATGCATCAAATATTACAATTGAGCAATAATAGCTTACGATTAATTGATATTCAATAAAGAGTAGGCTCAATTATGTCAACTAACTATTTTATTTAAACAAGATATAATAATGAGGCACACGAAAATAAATCCATAAATTAATCAATTTGTATGACATAATAGCATAGCATGGTAATTCGTATACTAGAGATGATATGCCATAAGTATGTGATAACATATATCATTTATACGATCTCTTATGTTGAAAAAAAATTAAACTTTTTTTATGTCATCAATTAAATCTAGTGCATATGTTACCAAGTTTGAAAATCACGTGTTGGCTTAATAAACATATCACATGTGATTCATAAATAAATTTTCATATGTACAACTTTTAGCTCCCCTACAAATGAGCATATCAAATGTCAATCTCCTTCTTTGAGTGACATTCTTTGAAAATCAAGGCGTTGAAGGGGTTGGCTCCAATTTGTAAGTATTACCTGAAAAAATAATACTTTTTGGTACCCGTAATTTTTAGGGTCCTTGGGGTTAGTCATAAATCATAGTTAATTCCTTCATTAAAGAATATAACATTATATTCAACTATAATTGATTCTATTTTATAGTTCGAATATCAACAAGAAGAAATTATAGGCATGAATACATAAGCATGATAGTTTCAAAAAAATGTATTTCATCATTCTATAGAATGGTATCAACAGAATAATCATGTAAGCACATGGATACCCGTAATCAAAGCTTCAGGCAAAACTATCCATTAGGAACCCAGATCCTATTTGGATTTGACTTTCCATTAACAAATGAATCATTATAAAATCCATGCATGCTTCTAATCAAATTATGAACATAAATATTTTTATCATGCAAGCCTAAGTGTTTAGGCACCCCTATCATATTATTTCTAGCATTGTGTAAATTGTGAGGTTTGTGTACAAAATGTGATCCTTGATGTGTATGGTGTACAACATTTTTATGTGCCGTGTTGTGTTATATAGCATGAGGATTATTGTGTGCATTATGTATAACATGTGGATCATGTGAAGTATGAGGATTATGATGAATATTGTGTCTAGCATTTTTACCATACATAAAAGCATACTTTTTAACATTGGCATGCACAACATTTACATTTCTACTCATATCTTTAGATGTAGAAGCTTGAGCATGAGTAGATCTATCAACAATATTTCTAGGAGCATAAGAACAAGAAGAAATAGAAATATTTCTGATACAATCAAATTTTGCAACTAATTCTTCATGCTTTATACGACTAGAAGTAATAATATTTGCAAGTGAATCTATCTTATCATTTAAACAAGAAACATACAAAACACGTTCATTTTTCAATAAATCATTATCACTCAATAATGCATCATATTTTGCCTTCAAGGAATTATGATCATGTAATGAAATATTACTACAATCATTTTTCAAAACATTATAATCATCCAATAAGCTATCATGTTTCTTATATAAATCATCATGGTTATTATGCAAAGCTTTGTACTTATTATTTAAACTTTTGTATTTCTTATTCAATCTTTCGAATTCTCTATACAAATTTTCATATGCACTAGCAATGTCAAAATCATTTTCATCATTAGAACTAGATTCACATACCTTTTCCTTATTGTCTTGATAAGCCATCATGCATATATGATTTGTGGGTTGCTCTTCCTCTTCTTCATCATTTGAGTCATCCAACTTTGAATCGTTCTCTTCTTCGTTAAATTTGCTCTCTTCTTCATTGGGGTTGGTGGTGTCAAAAACCCATTTGTCTTCAACGATCTCCTTTCCCTACTTGGCTTTAAGCAAGCTCCATATTTGAAATGCCGTAGTAGTCTTTGAAACGTACTCAAAAATAAAATCGTCAATATTAAATAATAATAAACTCATTACCTTAGAGTGAAGAACGGCTCTGTCTATGTCTCGGTTCGTCCATTGGGATGTGGGAGTGGTAGGCTTGATGTACGGAAACTCGATGAAACTCCAAGCCATATGTCCAAGGGATTTAATGTCTCTCAACATCCTCTTTCTCCAATCCACATAATTTCTTCCATCAAATCGTTGGAGGGAGGATGCTACCATTGTTGATGCCATCTCGAAACCTCGCTCTGATACCAAATGTTGGATCCTGTGGATGGCAAACAACACTAGAAGGGGGGGTTGAATAGTGTTGTATAGATATAAACCTTTTTCGTTCTTTACAAATTAACACAAAACAAATCCTTCTAATGTTTCCTAAGAAACCAAGTAGAGCGATCTACGCTTGGTTCTTAATCAACAAAGTAATCTAATAACCATAGAGTAATTTCGCAGCAGGTAGTCGACTCCCTATGAACAGTAGTCGACTCCCAGAATAAGCACCGTTAAGATAAGATTACGAGAAAGACAAATATAATACATCGGATAAAAGATAGTTAATCTTTGCAATAGATGAACAACAATTAGCAAATAAAGTAAGAGCAAAGATAAACAAACACAGATAAGCAATCGCATACACAAGGATTTTTATCCTGGTTCCCCACAACTTTTGGGTACGTCCAGTCCCCTACCAATCCGGTACGAGATTTCCACTATCTACCTTGGCAAATACAAATACCTAACTCCACTCGTTAGGATTTCCAACGACCTAGCCTTGACCAGGATTTCCAACCACCTAGTATCCCTACCAGGATTTCCAATCACCTAGTATCCCTACCAGGATTTCCAATCACCTAGACTTGTCTAGGATTTCCACTATTCCCTTATAACACGAGAATTTACAATTCAAAGTCTTCTTCAAAGACTTGCAACAAATATGAAATTAATTACAAGATTTCCTAAAGCCAAAAGAATATATTTGTGTATATGTGGCTTAAAGAAAATCGGAAAACTCTTGATCAAATTAAATGATATAGATGAACACAAATTTGATCAAATGAGTTATCTTGAAAATTGATCTTCTAAAAATATGCACTTGAGCTTTTAGAGATCAAAGATCAAGTCTTTTTAATCTTTGAAAGAGTATAATTATAAAACACATAGATTAAAAAGAAAGTCTTGCATTTTGAATGTCAATATAAAAAGCTTTTAGCTTTGGAGATCAAAAACAAGTAATTCAAAAAAGTTGTCTTGAAAATGATCTTCTAAAATATGCACTTGGACTTTAGAGATCAATAATCAAGATTTTGATCTTTGAAAGAAATATAAAAGTTAAGAACACAAAGATTAAAAAGAAAAACTTGATGTTTGAATGTCAAGAAGAAAATCTATGAGCTTTGGAGATCAAACCAAGTTATAAAGGTTAGAAATGGTCAGAGAAAATAATTGCAAAATTAAGCACAAAAGAATTAAAAACTTAGCCTTTACAAAAACTGAAGAACTTTGAGAGCTTGAGAATTTTGAGAACTTTTTGAGAGAATTATAGCTTTGCTCAAGAATGATTTTCCTAGAAAAAATGTTCTCATATGGTTCTCTATTTATAGAGTTTAAGAGAGGATTTTGAATTTCAAAATGATTTGACTTCGGCCCAAAAATCAAGCAAATAATAAATGGGAGAGTCAATCAAGGAAGTCAAATCGCACAGCTGGTAGTCGACTCCCTAAAGTTGGTAGTCGACTCCCAGAGTATCTTTTTAGGGAGAATGCAGAAATCAGGGTAGAGAACTATTGGGTGTTTGTAGTTGACTACAAGTTGAAACTTAGCTTCTATGAAAAGTATGCTCTCAAATAAGTTTAAAACAAGTTTAAAAACATTTTCGAAAATCATTTTGTGTGTGTAGAATATTCATTTGGCTTTTACATTCTTAATACACAACTTACTAATACACACATCTTTAGCTCTCGTTCTTCGATCATTGACTTGAGCCATCTTATCTTGATCTTAAGTCTTCATATGCTTCGTATTGTTGAGCCATTATATGCTTCATTTCTTGGCTCGTAAGTAGACTTCCGATCATGACTTCTAAGTCTGCATTTGAACTTCATGGATATAGAATAACTGATCAATGCATATACACACTTTAGATGTAGTGTAGTTAGTACACTAATATCATTTGGTGTGCTCATCATCAAAACCACTTAGGGGTGTTCCCATCAGCCATCCCTGTTGATGAGCGGGACATCCGGGTCCTCTGAAAGGATTACACCATGACGAAGACCGTGTGGCCTATTGGTAAGCCTCCTTTCTGGCTCGGTTCTCTTTGCAATTTCTCGATTCTGGTTGTCCTCTCACTTCTGCTCTGTCAGGTGGGCTTGTCCATAGTCCTTCCCCATGTCCCCTATCGACTCCCGTCACAGACCCTACTTTGAGGAGGATTTATCACGTCTTAGACGTTCGACCAAGGCAGCACAGCGGGTCTGCTGGGGCCGGGGTGAGGAGGGCAAGGGAGCATGCAGAGCATGATCAAGGAAGGGCCGAGAGAAAGAAGACTTGGGGCATGCTATTGGCAGGGACAAGTGGCCTTGGCGTGGTTTCCCTCCTTCCTGCTCTGGCTCGCTCCCGGCAAATTACGAGAGGTCCATGGGCGCCTTCTGGTCATCCGAGGCTGACCTGCTGCGATCTGGGGATGAGCTACTCAGGTCCTGCTTTCCTGTATGGCTGAAGGAGTCTGTCTTCTTGGATGGGGTAGCAGCTCGACTGGCCGAGAACTCCTGCCTGCCCCAGGACCGATCAGTGCTGGACAAGATGAGGAGCGACAGTCTTGTCGCCTTCGTGGTGTAGGTCGACCAGCAGGTATGGTCATTTGAAGTATTTATGCACCAGGCTTCGTGCTTGTATCTAACTCATCTTCCCTTTGGCACGGTTGTCCTCGGTCAGCCTTTCAATGAGGTGTCAGTTCATCGTGCTCTCAAATGCAAAGGCGGGTCCTACTGAAAAATTAGCGGTGGTGGAGGGCACTGATGAGGAGGCTCGAGAGGCCAAGGCATGCATGAAATTGATGGAGACCCCGATCACCAAGCTCTCAACCAACCTGGAGAAGTCATATGGGGAAAGGTCGGTGGTACTGGCTGCGAGGGCCAAGGACGAGGAGAGGGTCGCCGAGCTGGAGAAGGTTGCCAAGATAAGGGAGTTTGGGGGCCCCGTAGAGTGGACCTTGTCAAGGAGCTCGAAGAGCTGGTGAGGTGGTGGAGGAGAGGGAGCATACCCTTACGGTTGAGCTCAACAAAGTCTCTCGTGAGAGCGAGAGGGAGAGATAGGAGCACCAGCTCCAAGTCGCCTCCCTTAAGGCCCGGATTAAGGAATTAAAGGAGGTGGAGCCAGCTCGGATTGCTCGGGTGGTAGTGGATGAGTATGCGGAGACCTTCATCGCCCCAAGGATGTTCAAGGCATTTAAGGAGGGATTCCTCTGATGCCAGCATGAGATTGATCTAATTTCCCATGCTTGGGGATTGTGTTCGAGGAGCTCGAGATGATCTCCAGGGACGAAGGGGAGCTCGACATCGACCGGCCAGAAGATGATCTGAGAGTCTCTTCGGTCGCCTATCTTGACCACCTGAGGACGTCGTTTAGCTGGAGCGTGATCTTACCGCTGCATCGGCTGCTTAGCCTGAAGGAGGGGCCTAGCCTCTTTCGTGTATCATTTATATTTTTTGTAAATGGTCATTGGCCGTTGCCATGTTTTTGTAATGTCAAGGTTCACTTATGATCCTCTGGGGATAACACCTTTATTGTTTGTGATGCTGTGCCCACTCCCTCAATCCTGGTTGGACTTTAGTTGTCGTGCGGCTAGGATTTGGGGGAGCTTAACTAGTTTTGGCTTGCTGGGTGATTCAGGTGGAATATTGCATAATTAACCCCTCATCTAGCCCCATTTTGTGCATATATGATACGTATTTGGTCTCTAATACAATCATATTTTGAATATTGTCATTTATTAGAGAATCACTTGATTTAAGCACAAAACAGAAATTTATTGAGTATTTTGGCTCATTCATATTTTTCATGTAAAGATCTCGATCTGACGATTCCAACGACTATTTATTTATATTTTTCTGAGATATGTGCTAATTTCTGTGAATTTTGAATGCAGAATACCAAATAAATGAATAAATATGGTCAAATATGGCGTAAATACGAGTGAAATACCCTCGCCGTACGCGGCCTGCATCATCAAAGACACGTGGCAGCCATCCATCAACTGGACGGATGAAAGCAGCGTGCGATGTGGCTCTCTGTGGAACGTCGAATTTTGATCCAATGGATCGCAGCAAAGCTCTAAATGAGCTCGGATGTGGATGACGCGGCCCGATATTGGCCGCAGATCGAAGATCCTATGGCGCATAACCAACCCAGAACGCGAAGCAAAGTCGGATTCGGACGCGAGCGAAAGCGAGATCCGCTTGCCACGCGGCGTCTCCACGTCCGATCTCGCCTGGATCGGACGACTGAGGATTGCACTGATAATTGGGATTTGGATGCGGATTCAAACCCGTTAAGACCTCAAAACCTGCAATGCTATTATATAAGCGTATTTTAGGGGTTTTGGGCGTATTCTGGTCTATTGGGGGCTCTAGGAGCCGTATTTTGGCGTGAAATTTGGAGGCCCTGGAGACCGAGGCTAAATATATCATCTGAAGGAGATTTGGGGCTAATTGGAGAGTTTTTGTGACATAATTCCTAACTTTACTCTTGTATTTTGCATATTTAGCGCGTATTTTGAGACTTTGAGCATGTATTTGTCTATGAATATGGTTTATTTTCTCTCTATGCATGGATAATACCTATTTGTGTTGGTTGTGATGTAGTTAGGGTGTTGTAATCATTGATTTTGATATTTTGCCCTATATTCACGTTATATTACGTATTTCATTGATTTCTACATATATGTTATTTGGGTATGCTATAGGGAGATGTGGGCATGCTTGAATCGAATATGATCTTCGCGGACTTATTCGTAATGCGATTCGAGAGGATATATCGTGACCCAAGAGGGTACTTGTGCATATTTTCTTCATGAAATCGATGATATACGTAATTACTTTTTGGCACTATTTTATGCTCTTTATCGCCATACCTGTAATGCCCTACCAGCTACTGCACAAGTACTAGAGGGGGGGTGAATAGTACTTTAAAATAATAAGGCGTATAATTCCAAATTAAATTGCACACAACTACCAAATCAATTTGCGGAAGCTTAAATTGAGTGACGACAACGAAATTAACAATGCTAACAAACGATGTTAATGGGTTCGGATCCACCCAAGTCTCCCCGACTTGTTCCCGGTGATCCTACGTCCCAACCACCCAGATCCCTTCCGGATACTTGAGTTAGAAACCCTAACTCAAGATTTCCAGTATGAATATCTTGTGAAAAACCTTCACAAGATCAAATCATACATGCAATAGCAAACGTGAATCCCACAACCCGGGATCACAACCTTCTCTCACAACCGAGAGAATCACAAAGCAATATTAAAAAGTTTAATATGAAATAAACAAGCTTACCACAAAATCCTATACCTTGAGTTTTTCTTACCCAATAGGTTGAATGAAGGATTTGAGGAAGATGAAGTTACCAAACCATAGCACCAAGGAAATGAGCAGCAATGGGTGCCTAGGGATGATTTGGAAACTTGAATCAAGCAATAGCTTGAAGAGCTCACCAAGAACAAGCTTCTCTCTAGATCTAGAAATGAGAGAGAATGGGTTTCTTGTGAGGAAGAGAGCTTTAGATTTGAGGGAGAATAGCTATCTCTTTTGCACTCAATGAATCTCTGAATGGAAGCTCTATTAAAGATAGAAATGACCTAGGTTCGTATTTATAGGGTCCCATAAAAACAAGTTAGGTCATTCTCCAACGGAAAGAAATCTGTGAGAATTAGTCGGTCAAAGAACACACACTGACCGACTAGATCATCAACTAGTCGGTCAGTCACAAAGCATGGACCGACTAAGAGCAGATCTGAGAAGAGATAGAATTTCAGACCTAGAAATCTAGTCGGTCCAAGAAGACTGTCTGACCGACTAGTTTCACAACTAGTCGGTCATCCAATGAACGTAGACCGACTAAGAGGCAAAACAACTTAGTCTGAAGGCAAGTTGACTTAGTCGGTCCAAGAACAAAAGTTGACCGACTAGATTGTCAACTAGTCGGTCATCAAACGTTCTTAGACCGACTAACGGTAAACAGTAGCTTAGGAGAATTTTAGAGTGAACAGTAAGTCTCAACTAGTCGGTCAAAGAAGCATCACTGACCGACTAGTTCACAAACTAGTCGGTCGGTGAGTCAACGTAGACCGACTAACTGTAAACAGTAAAGTCCAAGAAATTAAGGAATCAAACTAGTCGGTCCAAGAACAGTTGCCGACCGACTAGATCACCATCTAGTCGGTCAGTACTTGTTCTTGTACCAACTAACATGCACAACAAAGTCCGAATCGAAGCGCGACGCTTCGAGGAAGTTAGAATGAACTTGTGCAAGGATCCTAGAGCTACGAAATGAGCGTAATGAAGATAGAAACGTAAGATATACTCAAGGCTTAACATTCTATCAATCGAAACTAAAAGACTATAAATAAAACCTTAATAAACGGTCTTTGAGAGCTTCGATTGAATCTTCATAACTTCCAAAGCGTTGCAGGAGCTTCAACTAAGCTTTAGGCATGAATATGAGCTTTGGAAAGTGTTGAGATGTCGCTTTGAATATTCTCGTGAAATTGGCGACGATCTCCAAAACTGCGCTCACAAATTGTTAGTTCATGAATTATTTATGTTTGCTCATCATCAAAACCAAATCCGGGGAGTCCAATATTCAACATTCTCCCCCTTTTTGGTGATGACAAACCAACATAAATAATAATCAAAAATAGTAATTCAAATGAAAAATACTTACTCCCCCTGCATTGATGACACGTTAATTCCAAATTGAATATAAATGAATTGCATCAAGCAGACGAGTAAGATAAATAAAGTGAATTGATTTTTGAAATATCGGATTTTGAAAATCCTTATATATATCTTAACTCCCCCTGAATCTAACATATCAAACTAGATTCTTGGAAATTGAGTTAAATTTTCATTTGCGCTATTTATTATCATTATCTCTCCCCCGTTGGCATTATCCCAAAAATGGGGGGGCATACAACGACAACAACTAGGAAATGTAAAATCCAACATCGGGAGTCGTAGACAAAGACAATGGACCAACTTGACACCAAGGGAAAATTGTGGAAATCAAAACAAGGTGTGCCAAATTTTCCATTATCAATAAAAATCAACGATAATCAAAATCATCAAAAATAATATTTGGTATTTTTTTATTTATTGAATAATGAAACATACTCTCCAATATTCAATATTTCTTGGTTAAATTTGTGCATGGAAAACAATTCTATATGAATATAGAAATATAATCTATTTAACCAAGTTTGCATGCTACGAGCGACGAAATCACATTTCATATACATTCAACGAATATTAAAATGTGCACGACGAATTAAGATAAAGACAACGACGATGTATATATATAAATGATAACATCAAGAGTACATCCAAGAAGATATCAATACATCAAAGTACAACATACCCAACAAGAAGAAATACATCATCATCATCCTCCTCATCATCATATCATAAAATCCAACACCGACAACCAGAAAGCACAAAAAGAATAGATCAAAGCATCTCACAACCCTATCCTAACCCAAAACACTCTCACTAAAATATATCATCCAGAATGTATATGGAGAGTCCTCGGAACAACGATCACGAGGAGGAGGCTGGATCTGCAGCGTCCGTGGGTCCAGTCGACGGAGTGGACTCAGGCTCTGCAGGGAGAAGAGGTGTCTCAACAGATGGAATCGTCGGGGCAGGAGTGGAGATCTCAGCAACAGGCTCAACAGCAGCATGAGTCTCGACAGAAGCAGCAGCAGCAGATACATGAGCAGGCTCGGAAACTGGGTCAGCAGCAGGCTCAGAAGGCTGAAGAGCTGC
Organism: Scilla litardierei; assembly: GCA_030789695.1. Taxonomy (NCBI): domain Eukaryota; kingdom Viridiplantae; phylum Streptophyta; class Magnoliopsida; order Asparagales; family Asparagaceae; genus Scilla; species Scilla litardierei. The sequence continues at coordinate 105,427,242 of CM061135.1, read as the reverse complement.
AGCAGATGGCTCTGGAACACCGGAAGTGGTGGCAACTCCAGGAGCAGAAGTGGAAGTACCAGCAGCAGCAGCAGCAGCAGTGGCCTCATCGCCACGGGCAAAAGAAGTGACAAGCTCGTCAATCTCCTCATCGTCCATCTCCTCGGCCTCAGAAACTGAAGGAGGAAGATCGATCCCCATCAGACGAGCCATACGACAAACGACCTCCTCGGTACGAGCCAAACGTGACTCGTGCCGACGAAGAAGGCGTACGACATCGTCCAATGTAGCAGGACGAGAGGGGGCTACGGCAGCAGACGGAGAACCCTGAGAAGCAGATGCGGTAGACCTCTGCACGTGACGAAGAGCCGCTAGAGATTTCTTCACGGCCGTCGCGTTCAGAGGCGTACCCAAAGGACGCTCATCGTCAGGAGGGAGAGGAACTCGAAAATGACGAAATACGAGGGTCAACAAGCAGGGGTATGGAATATGCGCAGACTTATTGGTCTTGCGTATACACTCGAAAGAATCCATCTTATCGAGTATCACGTGAGCCCAATTTATCTCGCACCCCAAGAAAAGAGCGTATATGAGTTTCAAGAACGGCTGGGATGGGAGTGAAGAGGATCCATACTTAGGGAGGAGACACGACTTCAAAATCAGGTTAAGAACCCACGCATTCGGCTTAAAAGATTTCGATGGAACACCAATGAATGCGGAGGGGATAACCTGGAAAATCTCAGAAAGAATAGACTGATCCAAGGAAGAAATGTCGTCTACGGAAATGTCCGAAGGGAGGAGACCACACGACGCACAACCAAGGATCTCCCCCAAGATTTCTGCCGTGAGAACTATAGGAGTTCCCAAGACAGTCGTCTCAATGGAGTGGCTGGCATCGTACTGGCCTCGAATACGGTTGGCATAGAACAATTTCACGAGGTGAGGGTACGGTTTGGGATTGGCCTTGGGGTCGTATCGGAGATAGTCTAGAAGGCCACTATAAGACAGAAGATCAGCAATGCCGAGAAAATCAGAGAACTGAACGTAATGCTCCAACAGCAGTGGACAGTGTTCTATACGGTTGTACGCGGTGAGACACTGAGGGTCATCGCGGCACAACGATATGTCTACACCGCCAACTGGCATAGGAGCTTTACCCTTGGCCTTACGGGTCTTCGGAGGTGGGGTAGGTTCCCTAGTAGGCTCATCCTCAGGAATAAAATCAGTGTCGGAATCGGGAGGAGTAGCCGGAGTGTGAAGAATAGGCTTTTTGGTCTTGGATTTGCGGGGTTTAACTATGGCAGTCCTAGGCTTCTTAAGAGGAGGCGAAGATGGAGAGCCTTGGGTAGACTTGGCACGACGCTTAGGCTTCGGGGGATTCCTAGGGTCGGAAGGCCCTACGGTCATAGGAGAAGCCCCGGAAGAGGCGATCGGAATTCTAGTCTTAGCCATAGCACTACGAGCACAATCAAGTAATCACGGAGGATCAACAACCCTAAGCACCAAATGTAATGCCCTACCAGCTACTGCACAAAACCCTAGAACACCAAATGAAATCGAACACACAAACCCTAGAGGAGAAATTTCGAAACCCTAGAAAACCTAGGAGGAGAAAACGAACCCTAGGGCAAGAAATTGACCTAGGAGAGGGAGGGAGATACCTAGGAGGTGGAGTCCACGGCGGCGGACGGCGGGGATGGCCGGAGATTTGGCCGGAGACGACGGATTTTGAAGGAGGGTTCGATCGGGGTTTTGGGGTTTTCGAGTTTGAGCTGAGAGGAAACCGACTAAAAATGAAATTAGTCGGATGAAAAATGAGTATAAGTCGGTTGGAAGACGAAAAGACTCAACTGCCCTAACCCACTTAGTCGGTCACAGTTCAAGTACTGACCGACTAGATTACGATCTAGTCGGTCGGTCAATGAGCTTGAACCGACTAAGTCGAAACAGTAGCTCAGAGTGATTTTTAGGGCTGGATTTAGTCGGTCGCAGTATACTTACTGACCGACTAGTTTTCAATCTAGTCGGTCGGTAAGTGTACTATAACTGACTAACGAAAGAAAATGATAGGAGATGGATATTTGCTTGATCTAGTCGGTCTGAGTTCATTTGCTGACCGACTAGATGAGCATCTAGTCGGTTGACAAGTGAACTGAAACCGACTAGAAGAGTCCAAAAATTGAAATTTGATTTCTCTTCACAAACCACTTGGATGAAACATCCTAACTCACTCATTAGTCATCTAAATTACCCCATAAAACGTCGAAATCTTAAATACGACATTGAAATACGAATTCGAGCAATAAATTCGAATAAATCACATAAAATTCCCAAAAATTCAATTAATCTAGCATGAATGAAATATCACGAAATATATTAACATGCAAGATGATTGAATTTAAATATGAATCCTATATTTCGGATTCACCCATAATCCCCAATTCTCGACGCAACCGCACAAAGGAGTCCTCCTTTAGGGGTTTCGTGAAAATATCGGCGATTTGCTTTTGGGTTTCAACGTACACTAAAATGATGTCCTTTTTAGCAACATGATCATCTAAGAAATGGTGTCGGACATCTATGTGTTTCGATCGGGAATGGTGCACCGGATTCTTTGAAAGACAAATAGCACTTTGGTTATCCACCATGATAGGGCTAGTATCACAATGAATACCAAAATCCTTCAATGTGTGTCTCATCCAAAGAACCTGGGCACAAGCGGCACCGGCGGCAATATATTCCGCCTCGGTGGTTGAAAGTGATACCGAATTTTGCTTCTTGGAAAACCAAGAGACAAGAGAATTTCCTAGAAAATGGCAAGTGCCACTAGTACTTTTCCTGTCGGATTTGCATCCCGCATAATCAGCGTCACTATATGAGACTAACTCATATGTGCTAGATCTCGGATAAATAATCCAAAATCTAATGTGTAACTTAGATAGTGAAAAATACGCTTTACCGCTACTAAGTGAGACTCCTTAGGTTGAGACTGATAACGAGCACATATGCATACGGCAAACATAATATCGGGCCTACTTGCGGTAAGATAAAGCAAACTACCTATCATACCTCGATATAGACGAATGTCTACATCCTTACCACCCGTATCCTTGTCAAGATGCGTAGTCGTGCTCATTGGAGTCTTTTTCCCGGAGGCATTCTCCATTCCAAATCGCTTTAGCAACTCCACCGTGTACTTCGTTTGGTGGATGAAGATTGCATCGTTCATTTGGCGAATTTGGAGACCTAAGAAATATTTGAGTTCGCCCATGTGGCTCATCTCAAATTGTTCCTTCATCACATTAGAAAACTCTTCGCAAAGAGCGAAGTTAGTAGCACCGAAAATGATATCATTAACATAAATTTGAACTAATAAAATATCATTATTTGCATGCTTAATAAAAAGTGTTGAATCGGCTTCGCCCATTTTAAAATTCAAATCCAAAAGAAAATTCTTTAGGCGATCATACCAAGCTCGAGGAGCTTGTCTCAAACCATAAAGAGCTTTCTTTAGTTTAAAAACGTGATTCGGAAATTTTTCATTTATGAAGCCCGGAGGTTGAGAAACGTAAACTTCCTCAACGACATCTCCGTTTAAAAATGCACTTTTAACATCCATTTGAAATAATTTAAAATTCTTATGGCATGCAAAAGACAAAAGTAATCTAATTGATTCTAATCTAGCTACCGGAGCGAAAGATTCTTGAAATCGATACCTTCCTCTTGACGATAGCCTTGAGCTACTAACCGAGCTTTGTTCCGGACGACGACTTGGTTTTCGTCGGTTTTGTTCTTGAAGATCCACTTTGTCCCTATGACGGTGTGGTTCTTCGATGGCAATGGAACAAGCTCCAAAACTTCATTCCTCTCGAATTGAATGAGCTCCTCCTCCATGGCTAAGATCCAAGCGCTATCTTCGCATGCTTCATTAATATTCTTTGGCTCTATCGATGAGGCAAAGGCACAATTTGCGAAGTGGTGAACTTGCGATCTCGTCTTGACACTATCATAGATATTGCCAATGACTTGCTCATGGGGATGGTCACGAACCGAATGAAGCAGTTTGGGAATACCTTGATCACTAGGAACATTCTCAACAACTTCATTAGTTGGGTTAGTCTCAATAGAATCATTAGAATCATTAGACTTAGAATTATCAAACGAATCACATAAAACATCCATAGAATCATTATCATTTGAAATTCTAGTTGGAACAAATCCTTCATTAAATGAGACATGAAGCGATTCCTCGATCGTTGAGGTTCGTTTGTTGAATATCCGGTAGGCTTTGCTACGCGTAGAATATCCAACAAAAATCCCCTCATCGGATCTCGGATCGAATTTGTCTAAACTACCATATGTGTTCTTAATAAAACATTTCGAACCAAAAACACGAAAATGTTTAACTTGAGGCAACCTACCAAACAACAATTCATAACAAGTTTGTTTAGTGCCGGGCCTCAAAAGTATTCTATTAAACACATAGCAAGCGGTGTGTACCGCTTCCGCCCAAAATTGATGGCCAAGTTGGCTATCATCAAGCATAGTGCGAGCACACTCCACTAGCGTCCTATTCTTTCTCTCAACTACACCATTTTGAGGAGGTGCACGAGGGAAAGAGAAGGTGTGAGTAATACCAACTTCATCACAAAATGTCTCAAAAGACTCATTCTCAAATTCACCTCCATGATCACTACGAATAGTGACAATGGTGGTTCCTAAGAGATTTTGTACTTTCTTAACAAAAATTGTGAAGTTTTCAAAAGCTTCATTTTTATTACACAATGAAAATACCCAAGTAAATCTTGAATAGTCATCTACGATGACAAGTCCATACCTTGCATTTCCTAAGGAAGCTACTCTAGTTGGCCCAAATAAATCTAGATGTAATAGCTCTAGTGGCCGTTTAGTAGAGATGCTTTTCTTAGGTTTAAATGAAGATTTAGGAAGCTTGCCGCGTTGACAACAATCACAAAAACTTTTCTTTTCAAAAACAAGCTTCGGAAAACCTTTAATGGAATTCAATTTTGAAAGCTTATATAGTGTTCCAAAGTTCACATGTCCAAAGCGTCGATGCCATAAGTGTTGTTCACTTGTGTTGGCAACGAGACATTGTTCATATGACTTAGGAAGATCCAAAATATAAATGTCTTTACGACGAGTTCCGGAAAATAATAATTTTTCATTATCCTTTCTTAAAATATGACACAATCCTTTCGCAAAGCTAACTTTGTAACCTTTGTCACAAAGTTGACTTATTGAAATAAGATTATGATTTAAACCACTAACAAGATAAACATCACTAATTAGGGGTTTAGAGGGGTTACCGACTTTACCAACACCTATGATGGTTCTGCTCTCGTTGCCTCCAAATACGACGCGGTTTCCATTCGCAATGGGAACCACTCCGGAGAGCAATCGAGCGTCACCCGTCATGTGTTTTGAACACCCGCTATCGAGTATCCAATTCCCTTTGGAGCTAAATTTAAATTTGTTGCTCCTTCCCTTTTTCTTTTCCTTGAGTACCTAAAGATAGACACTTTCATATCATGGTACCCAAGGTCATTGGGTCCAAGGGATTAGACCTTTGGAAGCCAAGTCCAAGTGGACTTAGACTTCCCCACATAATTCTTACTATGCACAACATCCGAAAAATAAGCATTCATGTACATTTGTTTTTCGTCCATGCTTGTGTCCTTTGGGCTCCAAATAGTGAATATTTTGGGAGCCATCATCCTATTGGGTGCATGCATGCGACGTTGATTTCTACGTGATGCATGTTGTGGATAGGCATACGGGACATGATGGAATGGTGCACGACGAGAATTATTCATATGATGCGGTGGGTGAACATATGCATGTGTGGGAACACGTGCGTGAGGGTGTCTCACTTGGTGTGCACGTGCCCGAGAATGTGTTGCATAAAAATCATCATATGTGTGAGATGGTGGAGTAGGACGTGTGTTCCTACGTGGCATGGTATTTGTGTACATATAAGCATGGCCCTTCTTTGGAGGTCCACCCTTAGTGGGTTTCTTTCCGAAAGAGGGTGTGGACGAGGTGGAAGCACCATTGGTAGATGAACTACCAATAAAGTGTTTGCTACCACTCGTAGAGTCACCGGAAGTTGGCCTAACAAAGGTAGTGGCCGCTTTGGATGGACATCCCATCGTATACCCCAAACCAATGTGGTGATTGGCCGGAAGTAAGTCACTTAGGATTTTATCCAAATGGTCCTTACCTTTATTGAATCTATTGATTCGGCCTAATGTGTTCTCATAATTCTCTTTGAGAGAACGCATTGAAGTATCTAAAGTGGATACTTGCGATGTGAGCACATAAACACGAGATTTAAGATTCTCGTTCTCAATACTCAAAGTTGAGTTTTGAGAAGTTAAATCCGCTATCTTATGTTCTTCCGCATCCTCAATGCTAACATGTTCGAGTTTAGATTTGAGATTCACAATCTCATTTCTTAACTCTTCAACAACGGTGTCGTTGTTGGTGATGATATTCTTAGGCGATGTTTGAATGCTAGCTAGGTCATCTTTTACCTTAGTATATCTATTTACTAACTTAGTGTATTTTGACCAAAGTTGAGAGTTAGCATTTCTAAGATCATCCATCGTTACCTCATCGCTTTCGTCATTACTATCATCGGAAGAGGAGGATCCTTGATCGTTCTCCTCTCTTGCCATGAAGCACATATGTGCTTGCTCCACTTTCTCATCATCCGACTCTCCGCTTGAGGAATCCTCGGAGTCGGTGAATGTTGCTCCGACAAGTCCTTTCTTGTACCCCTTTTTGTATTTCTTGGACTTATCGAATTTTGGCGCCTTCCACTTCTCCTTTTGTTTGTTGAGAGGACACTCCGCTTTTATGTGTCCTGGCTTATTGCACTTGAAACACAAAGGAGAGTAAGAGGCGTTAGAAGAACCAAATTTACCTTTGGTCTTGAAGTTATCTTTTCGGAAGAAACTGTTGAACTTCTTGGCCATGAGTGCCATGGACTCCAAATCCAACTCGTTTTCCGAGTCTTCATCATCGGAAGATGTGGATGAAGCCGCCTTGAATGCAATCGCCTTTTTCTTAGGCGCATCTAGGTTCAAATATGACTTCATCTTTTCTTGTAGCTTCACCTTGCTATCTTTGCGTACCTCGTATGACATCAAAGTACCCATTAGTTGAACTACGGTATATTTGTTCATGTCATTACCTTCCTCGATGGCGAAGGTACGTTTTTCCCAAGAAGAGGGAAGTCCTTCAATAAGCTTTAAGCACTTCTCCTTTTGAGTGTAGATCTTGCCGAGGGCCTCTAACTCGTTTATTATGTCAACGAAGCGAGCGTAATATTCTTTCATCTTCTCGCCCTGTTGCATATGAAACATTTCGTAATCTTTGGTTACGACTACGAGTTTAGAGTCTTTACCCGACTCGTCCCTTCATGTAGTATGAGGAGAGAGTTCCAAATTTGATATGCACTCTTACATGTGCATATCTTATTGAAGTCCTCGGGCTCCAATGCGCATTGCAAGGCGTTCATTGCCTTGGCATTGCTTACCTCTGCGGCGACCTCCGCGGTAGTCCATTTCTCAAAATCTTCTTCTTCGGGCTCGATGTACTCCTTCATTGTAGTCCTCCATAAAGATGCACTTCGGAGGAAGGTTTCCATCCGACATTTCCAGTACCCGTAATTGGTACCGTTGAAGAATGGAGGCCTTGTAGAGGAATGTCCTTCCATCACCGATGACGCTCCTTCACGGTTCCTGAAGGTGTCGTAGTTGGAAGGTGGAGGCACGGTCTTGTTGTCGTTGGCAGACATAGCTGAGTATCTGGCTTTGATACCAAATGTAATGCCCTACCAGCTACTGCACAAGTACTAGAGGGGGGGTGAATAGTACTTTAAAATAATAAGGCGTATAATTCCAAATTAAATTGCACACAACTACCAAATCAATTTGCGGAAGCTTAAATTGAGTGACGACAACGAAATTAACAATGCTAACAAACGATGTTAATGGGTTCGGATCCACCCAAGTCTCCCCGACTTGTTCCCGGTGATCCTAGTCCCAACCACCCGGATCCCTTCCGGATACTTGAGTTAGAAACCCTAACTCAAGATTTCCACTATGAATATCTTGTGAAAAACCTTCACAAGATCAAATCATACATGCAATAGCAAACGTGAATCCCGCAACCCGGGATCACAACCTTCTCTCACAACCGAGAGAATCACAAAGCAATATTAAAAAGTTTAATATGAAATAAACAAGCTTACCATAAAATCCTATACCTTGAGTTTTTCTTACCCAATAGGTGGAATGAAGGATTTGAGGAAGATGAAGTTACCAAACCCTAGCACCAAGGAAATGAGCAGCAATGGGTGTCTAGGGATGATTTGGAAACTTGAATCAAGCAATAGCTTGAAGAGCTCACCAAGAACAAGCTTCTCTCTAGATCTAGAAATGAGAGAGAATGGGTTTCTTGTGAGGAAGAGAGCTTTAGATTTGAGGGAGAATAGCTATCTCTTTTGCACTCAATGAATCTCTGAATGGAAGCTCTATTAAAGATAGAAATGACCTAGGTTCGTATTTATAGGGTCCCATAAAAACAAGTTAGGTCATTCTCCAACGGAAAGAAATCTGTGAGAATTAGTCGGTCAAAGAACACACACTGACCGACTAGATCATCAACTAGTCGGTCAGTCACAAAGCATGGACCGACTAAGAGCAGATCTGAGAAGAGATAGAATTTCAGACCTAGAAATCTAGTCGGTCCAAGAAGACTGTCTGACCGACTAGTTTCACAACTAGTCGGTCATCCAATGAACGTAGACCGACTAAGAGGCAAAACAACTTAGTCTGAAGGCAAGTTGACTTAGTCGGTCCAAGAACAAAAGTTGACCGACTAGATTGTCAACTAGTCGGTCATCAAACGTTCTTAGACCGACTAACGGTAAACAGTAGCTTAGGAGAATTTTAGAGTGAACAGTAAGTCTCAACTAGTCGGTCAAAGAAGCATCACTGACCGACTAGTTCACAAACTAGTCGGTCGGTGAGTCAACGTAGACCGACTAACTGTAAACAGTAAAGTCCAAGAAATTAAGGAATCAAACTAGTCGGTCCAAGAACAGTTGCCGACCGACTAGATCACCATCTAGTCGGTCAGTACTTGTTCTTGTACCAACTAACATGCACAACAAAGTCCGAATCGAAGCGCGACGCTTCGAGGAAGTTAGAATGAACTTGTGCAAGGATCCTAGAGCTACGAAATGAGCGTAATGAAGATAGAAACGTAAGATATACTCAAGGCTTAACATTCTATCAATCGAAACTAAAAGACTATAAATAAAACCTTAATAAACGGTCTTTGAGAGCTTCGATTGAATCTTCATAACTTCCAAAGCGTTGCAGGAGCTTCAACAAAGCTTTAGGCATGAATATGAGCTTTGGAAAGTGTTGAGATGTCGCTTTGAATATTCTCGTGAAATTGGCGACGATCTCCAAAACTGCGCTCACAAATTGTTAGTTCATGAATTATTTATGTTTGCTCATCATCAAAACCAAATCCGGGGAGTCCAATATTCAACAATACCTTCCGACGTTCTCGCGCCCTAGCCGGACGAAACGTTAAGTTATAGAAAATATATTAATAATCATTGATTGCACATACCCTAACAAAATCACGACCAACGCATCCTCTCCACTTTGGTACCCAATATCGAACTCACCGTAACTATCTTAGGATTTTCTTTTATTATTTTAAACTCTTGATACCATATCTTTATACCTGATAGGTGATTGGTTATTATAGTTTTAGTACTCTTTATAAATTAAAATTCGTGGTTTTGCAGGTTAGTTGTCCAGTGGATACGATACCTGGACTCACCAGGATTATTACTTGTTCGATCTCCTACACTTGGAAGTAGCGTTCACACATTTTGAGACGAGTCAAGTTTTTGGCACCGTTGCCGGAGATAACGGTATTTATGAACCATAATTTCAGTTTATTTAGAGGAATATTGGGTGAGATCCTTCCACCTTATAGCTTAGAATTTTTTATCATTGTTTTCTTTGAAAAAAATCAACAAATATATATATGGATGGTGATGCATACTTTTTAAACTTTATTTCTGATTTGACCCGAATCCTACCAGTCTTCCATGGTACAGAGGAGGATAATCGATATTTACATGCGAAAGAGTTTGAAAATATATGCCACCAATTATTTCATGGGAAAAGGCTTGAGCACATTGAGAGACTATGTATTAAATATTTCCCGTATTCTTTAAGAGACAATGATATATCTTGGTTTAATACTTTGCCATATTACTTATTATTTACTTGGTTATCATTTCAGTCTTACTTCCTTAAGAGATTCTTGCCTCCTTTCATGCGGCAAGCACAGAGGCAGCAGGCTATGAAGCAACAGATTGCAAACTTCATCCAAGCTGATGGGGAGGCCTACCATCAGGCTTTGAGGAGGTTCAATGATTTAATGCTTGCGTGCCAACCCCATAACTTCCACGATGATCATCTCCTGCAGATCTTCTACACAGGATTACTCCCTCCCACGCATGATTTTGTGCAAATGAACTGCAATGGAGAATTCCTTTCATATACGGCAAATGATGCATGGTAGTACTTGCAGGACCTTGCAGTGCATGAGAGATCTATGCCATTTGAAGATCAATCACCTAGATATGAAGATGATGGCCAGAGCATTTCTTTCGAAGATACATTTGAGCAGGTCCAGGGACAGCCTGAGGAGTTACCTTAGAGTTATTATCGATGCGACCCTATGTAGCTTGAGCGAGGACACTTGGACGAGCATGAGAAGATGGGTGATGGGGTGCATGTGGACTATAAGGGTGACAAGATGCATTTTCATTTTGACGATGATGATGATGGGGTGGAGACAAGTGATAGCGAGAGTAAAATCATTGAACCTGAATCATATCTTCCTTCAGATTCATCTCCCCCACCAGAGGAGTACGAGTACATCGGATGGACTGCTATAGGTTATCACTGCTATGAAGAGGAAGATATGAGCGAGGGAGAGAGCTTACAAACTACATTGGAGCCTGAGCCATACGTCCCCACAGATTCATTTCAGCAGCCATTATTTCTTCCACCTTAGCATGTGCATCAAACCATCATCCATGAAGACCGTCAGGAAGAACCACAAAGTTTCGAGAGGCTTGCAGAACCTATGTTTACTGATGAAGATGGTGGAGCGGACGAAGGTGACTACGAGATGACCTACACTGAGCCTGAGTTGTATTGCCCTCCAGACCTATTTCTGCAGTCACATCCACGCCATCCTGAGGCAGAGTACCAAATCAAGAATAGCGATCCTTTTTAGGGAAGTTCTCATGAACATATACACTCTAGTTTTGAATCTCAAATTTTAATTCCAAATCTTTTAGATTCAGATGGTCGTCCATTAGCATTAAAATATTTTATCATTTATGACTACCCATTATGGCAAGCCTTCATGGATAATCAATTTCGTCCATCTTTATTTAACACAACGTATCTTATGCAGGAAAAACATACACACATGGAGGAGATATGCTAGGTTGTATCGATGCTTGATCATGAGGAAGCGAGTGGAGGAAGAATACTCGCCGAGGAGTACAAGAAGCAGATAGAAAAACTTCCTCCACCATTAAAGATCTATGATCCGCCATTTGACCACGGTGTGTTCTTTCCATTAGTATAGATTTTATAGGCTTTTTAGGATGCTTTCTTTTGAATAAACTCGTACCCCTTTTGACATTGAGGACAATGTCCATCTTTAGTTGGGAGAGTGTATGAGGCTTTAGGATTTTTTTAAAAAACAAGGCGAAAGAAAAGAATAAATCACCAATTCTCATCAAGCTCCTTCACATACCACAAATGCGAATGATTATGCATTGACTGAGTTCTAAAAATCATTTATGACTTGAATTACTTTTTATTTCTTCATGGAATTACTCATTAATATGCTATTCATGAAAACTTTCAATTGCCATGATTAATATCTCGAAATAGTTTGAATTTATTTCATGCATGCTATTGTGATGCAAAAGCTTAAGTATGCACGATTTATTAGAACAGTCTTTAAGTTGAAGAGGAATTTGGCCTTTATTACTAATGTTTATGTCCATATTTATGGGTATTGAGTTGCTTACAAAAAAAGTGAAAAAAGTAAAAAAGAAAACATGCATCGTTCCCTTGAGTTCATTGATTAGTCGGGTCAAGTCGAATGATTAATAACACAATAAATTCTATCACCAGGCTTGCATGCAGTAGGCCAGATGACCGGTTTTCTGGGGGCTGTCCCCAGCCTTATGGTCGATCTGATGATCGGCCTGCTGGGGGAGTTGCCCCAGCCTTATGGTCGATCCGAAGGTCGGCCTGCTAGGGGAGTTTTTCATGGCCTTATGGCTGATATGGTGTCAGCCTGCTGGGGGAGCTGCCCACAGCTTTACGGTCGATGAGTCGGTCGGCCATCTAGGGGAGCTACCCCCAGACTTACGATCGATCGAGTGATCGATCTACTGGAGAAGTTGCTCCAGCCTTACGATCAATCAAATTATCGGCCGGCTGGGGGAGCTACCCTTAGCCTTACGGTCGACGTGTTGGTCGACCAACTAGGGGAGCTACCCCCATGCTTACGGGTGATTGAATGATCGACCTGCTGGGAAAGCTGCCCCCAGCCTTACGGTCGATCGGATGATCGGCCTGCTGGGAGAGTTGCCCAAGCCTTACTGTCAGTCGAAATGATCGACCCGCTGGGGGTGTTGTCCCCAGCCTTACGGTCGGTCGGATGATCAACCTGCTGGGGGAGCTTGATCGACCCCCCCGGATACACACCCCGGGAGGCACAGTCGTAGTCTTACCGCAAGCGCACAGTGTGGTGGTGAGCGGGTATCGAACAAGAGGAAGACTAATGACGGCACTCTATTTTGGTCATAAAGCTATTGGTGGAAGGATGGTTTATCGGATGTGTTGTATCACAGTCGTTCAACTAACAATTCGAATTCAATATAATAAAGGTGTCTAGGGCTAGGGAATCCCCACTACGGATCGTCATTTATCTCTGTGAATCAAGAATCACAATGTTGCCAGACTTGAATTGCGATGAACTAGTCGTAATTGAATACAGAACCAAGCTCATGCTCTCGCGCTATTGCCAATCTATAAAGACATAGGTTAGGGCCCACTCTCTTGTAAATCCTAACCTGACCCATTAGCATTAGGATCGATATCATCGTTCAATCACTCCTAGAGCCCACTCTTATGCAAACTCGAGTTACAATCTAGGTTGTGATAGTACATATTCGTCCAATCTCTTGCAAACAAATATGTGTACAGATTTATAATAAAAATCCTAGCTTTGGTCCAATCTCTTGCAAACCAAGTCTAGATAATTTCGATTATAAACCTAAATCGAATATCTAGGCCTTCCCATCGATCGAAATCCAATCTCTTGCAAACCCCAAATCGATGGAAATTCCTAGCTATCCGTAATAAATCAATCACAACCTAACCTTTTATCAATTCTAGCAACAAATAATTTCGTTAATCACAATTCTAAAATTAGATCCATAGGGTGACCCCATGCCCTAGAACATCTAAACTACTCACGATTCATCATAGAAATAGTAAAATAAATGAGTGAAACATATAGCAATTCAGATTCAAGAGAGCAATTCATAAAAATGAGAAATTTCCATAAGAAAAACAAACCAGATCTGTGTTCTTCAATCTCCAAACGAGAATTACAATTAGAATTAAGCTAAAACCTAATTTCTGGCCTCTCCTAAAACTAGGATGAAAACAGGCTTAAATACAAGTCAAAAACAGCCAAAAATATCCTGATAGATTTGCCCCTGGCGCAACCTAGAACCCTAGTTCACGACACAGGCAGACTGCGCCACTCGGCCGAGTGGAAAAAGTCACTCAACTGAGTGATAGACCCAGATAAAACAGAGAAGTCGGGGGGGTCTGGTCTTCTTGGCCTCTGCGTCACTCGGCCGAGTAGAGTTTGTCACGCGGTCGAGTGGACATCCTCACTCGGCCGAGTGAGTCTTCTGCTGTGCTCCCCAGAAATTTAGAGAGTCTGGCGTTTTCTCTTTCAGAAGGTTCTGACTCACTCTGGCGAGTGGACTTCTCCACTCGGCCTAGTGGGATCATTCACTCGGTCGAGTGGGCTGTGACTCCAGGCATGTTCGTATCAGTTGTACTCGGCTGAGTACGTTCCTTCACTCGGTCGAGTGAACTGCAAACTCGGTCGAGTGGGCTGTGACTCCAGGCATGTTCGTATCAGTTGTACTCGGCCGAGTATGTTCCTTCAATCGGCCGAGTGGACTGCGAACTCGGCTGAGTGGCCTGTTTCTGGAGTTATATATTCTCCTCCTAGCTTTCTCGTTGATTCTGTCGGACTTCTTCTTCTTTCGCTCATCCTCTAACGCTACTAGCTCTTCGACATGGCCATGGGCGACGCTCCAGTATGCGTGCAAGTCCCTTGATCTCATTTATGCTCCAAATTGATCTATATTTTCTGAAATCTGACAAAAACAAGAAATAGTGAAAAGCAACGCGATATCATCGAATAATCGTGAAAAACGCGATATGAGCGATCAAAATGATATGCAAACATGCAGAAAAAAGATGTAAAATATGGACCGATCAAAATCCCCCAAGCTTGCCTCTTACTCGTCCTCGAGGAAGATGAGTAAAACGGCGAACCCGGTGGATAAAAATAAGAGAAACGGAAAAGAAAGATAGAATAGAAAACGAAGGGGGGAAGTGCTAGGTCATCTTCTCAGGACCTAGAGTTGCTTACTCAAATAACACATGATGCCAAAGATTTTTACCTCGATATCATATCATATAGAGGTGCATTCGATATAGAAACCAAGAACATCAAAATGAAATGAAAAATGAAATCATTCTAGAATTAACATCGTCTAAGGAATCCAAAATAATATACGTAATCATAGATTCCACACTTTTCAATTGACCGCTTTTTGCTTGGAGTATAAGAGATATCACACATTATAAAGCAATAAGAATAGAGTGATTGAGATGCATGCCAAATTTTCAGTTCATGGACTTCGTTGTACTCTACTAATCTTCCAACGTGTTAAAAATTACCTAGCTTAGGTCGTCATGCACATATAAGTAGTCTCTCTCACACACATCGTTGGATCCCTTCCCCCAAGCTTATATATAAGCGAGGTGGCATCAAATAGAACAATAAGGATTTTCCCATTCTTTTGAAGCTCCATAGGAATAAAGAAAAAATAGAAAAGAGAAGATAAAAGGAGGGATTACGTATACACAAACGAACTTCTTCTTGTTTTTTTCCTTTTCTTTTCTCTTTTTCTTCTTCTCTTTTTTTCATAAACAATACCAATACCAAATCAAAGATACAAAGATTTGCATGTATTTTACTATTTTTGATTTTGGGATAATAGAGCTTGGAACTTTTAGCATGGAGAAGATGCAAGTATAAGATTCACTAATGGGAGGTTCACTAATGATCATAAGTATGGAGATGGTGTTCAAGATATGTGGAGAAAGAAAAATATGTAGCGCTCAGTTCACTCTTTTGTATGTGCATGACAACTTTCAGCTGGGTAATGTAATCTACTCAGTTTGATTTCAGAAAGTAAACTAATCCAGTCATATCAAAAAGGCATACATTCAATCAACCGGGAAGTTAAGCGTACAATTTCATGCAAATAGAAGTGATAGCAGATAACAAAGCAGTACTCCAAGTTTAGGCAGTTAATGCGTGAAGCTTAGTGTGTTTTCTATGAAAAGTATACTATATAAATTTTCAGACTCGGCTAATGTTAGAATTACATTCACAATCATATAATAAAGATGAAGGTTACTATTCTCAAATGCAAGGCGATGTACATCATATGATATCTGAAATAAAAACGATGGTATGGCAAGAGAATACGCATATAATAGCAAGCCGACTCCAAAACATCGTCATCATAGAGAATTTATTTTTAGAAAAAAGGATAAAAGAAATAAGGATAAAGGGAAAATAAGAACTAACTATACAAATGAAGCACAAAAAATAAGAAAACATGATGCATGAGAAAAAAGAAGAAAAAATGGGTGAAAATAAGTGGAAAATGAAGAAAGGCAGAAAAATAAAAATGAAAAATAAAGAAAATAAAAATGTGTGAGACACTCATCCCTCCAAGCTAAACTGCACAGTGTCCTCAATGTGC
Source organism: Scilla litardierei (assembly GCA_030789695.1). Classification (NCBI taxonomy): domain Eukaryota; kingdom Viridiplantae; phylum Streptophyta; class Magnoliopsida; order Asparagales; family Asparagaceae; genus Scilla; species Scilla litardierei. The sequence continues at coordinate 105,411,020 of CM061135.1, read as the reverse complement.
TATGTGTGGTGAAAGGACATAAATGGGAGGGGTGGGTGGGTGCGGATGCATGCATGATAAAAAGTGAAAATGAAAGAAAATGGCATGGATGTGCATATGATGAGGGCGAAATGCAAATGATGGATGTGATGAGCACACGAATCTAGGGGGTATAATATAAGGGCCCAAAAATACCACCTCTCTCCTAGACAGATATATACATAAAGCCCAACAAAAAGTGATCAAAATATGTGGGTGAGAGGGTGGTGCAAAATCAGCAGCAAAAATATCGATCAGAGCATCGGCCAAAAATATGAGAGGAATCCAGTGTGAAGCTGGTGGTGGGGTGCCAGCACCGCCTTGTGGTGGGGAAGGGGGTGGCGGGGATGGTGGATGCTGAGAGATGGGACGGATTGCGGCTGGTGGAGGCTGTGACATGCACACAAGAATCTGGTTCAGGGTGACCTAAATACCAGGTAGAAGGGTGACGTGTGCCTGCACAGAGCTAACGGTGGCGGTGAGAGCACGAAAATCCACTCTGAGCCCACTAACGGCCCCTTCACAGCAAGGAGGTGCTGAACGAGGGTGTCGGGAGCAAGGGCAGAGGGTTGCTCAGGTGTAGGTCGTGGCTGATGCATACGGCCACCGTAGATGAGTGGGACAACTAGTTGGTGAGTGTGTGCTCGCTAAAATATGCTCAGCCTTTATGGGAGGCTAAGACGCAGGAATGATCATAGAAGTGTGAGCAGCGGTAGAAGATGAAACGGTGACAGAGGGCGAGAAGGGTGGAGAGATCGTAGACACAGATGTAAGGACAGACGTCATGACACTCTCGGTAAAAACAGTGGCAGCAGAGACAGAAGGGTGGACGATTGGGGAGTTCATAAAATCAACAGAAAATGACTCCCCAGGGGTCGAGAAATCTGGTGAGGAAAGGGTCTCAGGTGTCGAAACAAGGGAAGGATCGCCTCTCTCAAAAATGTGGGTCTGAGCGGGGCTCGGAAGCACCATGTAAGCAGCAGCGAATGGACCATGCAGCCAAACCCAGTGGTGCTCACCATGAGGATGCAGCATCCTCATGCGGGCTATAACGTCTATGGAAAGGAAAGTGGGGACCGTGGGTCAAAGCAAACTAGCTGGGAGCTCAACCCCGCACATAGGAGCTAGCAGGGTAATCAGACCGACACAACAGATAGGCGTCCTGGTGGTGACAGAAGAAATGATGCGGTCTAGATACCAGCCAGCAATATCAATTTGAACGGCAGGGATTAAGACGTTTGTGTCGCCCTCGAAGGATCTCGCTCTAGTCATCGCGTAGAGCATATAGAGCTCAGGCGTAGACATTGTCCCAGGCTCATACCTCGCAAGGAAAGTGGTCGCCATAGGCGCTGAGCAATACGGAGGCATGGGTGGATGATAGAGGAGGTCTTGGCCCGGCTAGGGTTAAAATCAAGTGGTGATCCCGTAATCAGTTTCCAGAATGCATGTGTATCGAATGAAGGAGGGGTATGGTGCGTGGAACCAAAAGCGCGATCGGGGTTTGGGACAGGGGGCTAATGGAAAAGTGCTCGAAGCATATCGAGAGTGATCTTGCACTCACGATCAATCAGATGAAACGTGCAATCCCTGGGAGTCCTACGAATAGAACGCAGGACCTTGAGGGTCGGGCGGACATAGGTGTTCGTCGACACCGAAAGAAAATCACACCATCCCACATTATCATATAACTGTAGTAGCCCCTCGAATACCCCTAGGCCTCAAGATCAGCAATATGTGCAAACCTAGAAGGGACGATCGATCGATGGGCGATTCTTTCAAATCTGGTACGGTGTGCGTCATCTCTGAAAGCGATCCCCATCGTGTCGAAAGCTGGGGTGGGCTGTGCTAGTGGGGGTGGAATGGGTGCAGTAGGAGGTGGTAGTGTAGGTGGTGGTAGGCTATGAGGCAGGGAGTCGGACCTAGCAAAAGAAAAACCAGGATCACTGGACTTCTTCCGCTTGACAACAGGCTCCCGCGTACGGGACCTAGTGCATGGAGGCATGCGAATGCCGTGAAATCTGAAAACTATTGTGAAGTGCGAATAAAATGGAAAGATTATACCAAAGCACAACGTGACTCCATGCAAGCAATACGAGCAAAGAGGCGCCTCCCCAAAAGCTCTGAATCGGCCCTAGATCCCCCCCAAGCTACCTGAAACACAAAATCAATTGATTAGCAATGAATGTCAAAAAATTTAGGGGAAAATCAAGAGAAATAGATGTGAATATGGTTTAATTTTGATTCGGGGCCGAATAGGGTTTATGAAACTGGAAATAGGAGAAAAATGGAATTTTTGGGCGTAAGAGGGCCAGTCGGCAGCGAGGGAGGCGACGGCGGTGGACGGTCTGACGGCGGGGGTCATGCCACTCGGGCGCGGCTGGTGGCGGCTCGGGCGAGGGATCGGGATGCTCGGGCGAGAGAAAGAGAGCTTCGGTCGATTTTGAGAATTTGGAAATTTGGGAATTTAGGGATCCGAGTGCTGGCCTTTATAGAGTAAGTCACTTGGTCGAGTGGCGTAAGTCACCCGATCGAGTGGCGTTGACCACTCGGCCAAGTGGCCTCGGTTTCGAAATTTTAAAAAAATTTAAATATGTTCCGACTCGGCCGAGTAGGAACTATCACTCAGCCGAGTAGACAAAGTCATTCGGCCGAGTGGCTAGGCCACTTCAGAGCTTTTTAAATACTGAATGTGTCAGGTTCACTGGGTCGAGTGACAAAGTCACTCGGCTTTGTCACTCGACCAAGTGGCATGTAATTTACAGAGAGGGGTTTTTTGAGACTTCCCTGAGCAGTACCCTACTCGGTCGAGTATGGTCTTCCTCGGCCGAGTGAAAATGTGACTCGGGCGAGTGGGTTGCTGTTTTCAGCTCTAACTCTCTGTTTTGCGACACTTTCTGATTTTCTTTCTCCCGTCAGTTTCTTCCTCCTCTTGGCGTTTGAGCACATCCCTGGAATGCTCCCCATCGCCATGGTTGTCCTCTGTTCATACGGTCTCCTATTCTCCTTTTTCTGAAATGAAGAGCGTATCCTGTTGTCAGGTTTTTATTGGACTCTTGACTCTATACATTAATAAAGATCTAAAACCAAAAAATGAAAAGAAAATTCAACTAAAAAGTAAGATAGAAACATCGGGTTGCCTCCTGACAAGCGCTCATTCAAGGTCTTGAGCTCGACCCCTTAAGATTCGCGATTAAAGCTCGATATTTGGCGCATAGGAGATGCACATTTCAAACTTGTCGAGAAGGACGCTTGGGTTCAGTTGTTGATTTTCTTCGGCGTTCCTCGGCTGCCCCTCATCATGGGTAGTAGTGGGGGATGATTCCTCCAAGCTTGAGCTTTTGACGTCCTTTTTCTTGACCGGTGGCGAAGATTTATTTACCGACGATGCTTTCTTCACGTGCTTCGTCGTAGAGAGCTTGCATAGCTCTCCAATCCCAACCACATCAGCGTGTCCTTCTCTTCATTCGTAAGCGGATCCGATGGGTCTCCCATCATTTAGCCATCTTCGGCAATTTGGGCCTTTACAAGGTCGTCATCGTGCTTGGCTCCAATGGAAAATGGCATGGCGTTGTCTATGACTTCATCGAGGAGGTCCACATAGTCCACTTCCTCTGGCCAATGCATACACTTCATCGACTTGGGAATATGGAGCTCAACCGCCACATCGCCAACGTTGAGAGATAAGGTTCCTTCCCTCACATCTATAATCACTCCGGTGGTGGCTAGGAAAGGCCGTCCAAGAATCAACGAAGTATCACCTTCTTCCTCAATGTCCATCACCATGAAGTCGCATGGCAAGCAAAGTCCACCCGGTACTTGCAGTGGTATGTTTTCTGCTATCCCCACCGGCCTAGTGATTCGCCCATCAGCGAGCTGTATCTTCATTTCTGTGGCCTCGAGGTCGGTCCCCATATTCAGTTTCTAGACATCGTGAGGGGCATGAGGCTCACACCTGCTCCCAATTCCACTAGAGCTTTCTGAAGGGGGACTCCTCCAAGCGTGTAAGGGATTCGAAAACTACCGGGATCTTTAAACTTGGTCGGCATCTCCTCCTTTTTTGTGAACCATGAACTTTCCTCGGCAAGCAGGACCCTTTCCTTTCGCTTCTTTCTCGTGATCAAATCCTTTAGAAGCTTTGCATAGGACGGGATTTCGACAATTGCATCTAAGAACGTGATGTTCAAGCTTACACCTCACAAGTACTCCAGAAATTTGACGAGCCTTTTCTCAATCTTTGCCTTTGCCAACCGTTGTAGAAATGGTACAGGTGGCATGTAAGTTCGCTCCTCTCGTGGCTTATCTACTTCAGATTTTTCATCATTGATCCCAGCTTTTGGGTTCTCCTCTTCATTGACAGGTTCCTTCTCAATCGAAATTTCCTCCATCGGTTCCTTAGCTTGAATCATGGTGAGAGTAGTGTCCTTTTCGCCCCTTCTAGGTATCTCCACGACCGCATTGATGTGGCCGGTGTTGCTTCGTGGGTTTTGTTCTGGTTGAGCCGGCAATTGTTGATTGGTCTTGTTGAGCAATGTTAGTTACTCCGCCAACTGCGCCACGACGGTGTTGAGGGAATCTTGTTGAGCCGTCAATCTCGTGTTAATCTTCTTTTGTTCGATCATGAATTCGTCAACCCTTACTTAGTGCTCCGACCTTGGCGGCTCTTGTGGTGGGTTGGGTGCTCTCCATCCTTGATTGTATCCCGGGGGTCTATAAGGCCCCACTTGTTGCCTCGGTGGGTAATTTTGTTGGTGGGACGGCCTCTGTTGATACTGTGGTTGTTGCGGAGGCCGAGCTTGTGTTTGTTGCGGTCGGGGTTGCTGCTGTGGTGGAGTCAAGGCTCCATCATTGTTGGCGTACGAACATCCGGGGTGACCCCTTAACGTCGGGTTCATCCAATAACCGCTACTATCCGCAACATATTGAGCTGGCTCCATCGCTCCGTCTCCCTGCTCCCCTCCAATGAACATAATTTGGCCTTAATCCTACCAATCGCTCATGCTTCTACCGGATGCAGACGCGTTGAAAGCTCCTTATGGCTCGCTAATCAACTTTTCTAATCTCTATATGGCTTTTTGAAGGAAATCAAATGTTGTAGAAAGCTCTGCCACTGCTTTTGCCTCATAAATGCTAGTCAGCCTTAAGGATGACGAAGAATGTCCCCTCTTTTTGGCCCACTGCTGATTATTCGAAGCCATATCCTCAAGCAAGATTGTAGCATCATCCGGTGTCTTCGCCAAAATGGCTCCATTGGCGGTGACAACAATAATTTGTTTAGTGCTCGGTTGCAATCCGTTGTAGAAGTTATGCACTAGCTCCTACGGCTCAATGCTATAGTGGGGACATTGGTGTTGGAGATCTTTGAAGCGCTCCCAATCCTCGTATAAAGACTCCTGAGGGCCTTGCCTAAAAGACATCAAGGCGCCTCGTATCTTCACAGTCTTGGATGGCGGATAGAACTTGTTTGACAAATGCGCTCGCTAGCTCATCCCAAGTGGTGAAGATTCCCTCGGCTTGCATCCTCAGCCAATACAAAGCTTTTTCACGAAGGGTGAATGGAAAAATACGCAGTCGAATAGCATCCGTCGGTACGCCAGGCATCTGAAAGGTTGTGCACTTTGCCAAGAACATGTGCAAATGGTAGTGTGGGTTCTCTTAGGTATTTCCATGGAATGGGTCTTGTTGCATCAACACTATGAGTCCCGTCTTTAACTCGAAGTTCTTGTCGGCTACCAACTCCGGCATGGCAATAGAAGACGTGGTAGACGTGGTCTTTGACCGTAGCCTATCTCAGATGGAGACAAACCTAGCCATACGTTGCGCTAGCTCCTCTGGTGTTTCCGATGCGGCTATCTGATTTTCCTCTATAGTAGATCTCCTCTCAGCTCTAAGCCTCCTTGCCGTATGCTCGATCTCATGGTCAAATACTATGTCTCCTTGGGGAGCCTTTGATCTCGTGTATATGCACAGAAAAAGAGAGTCTAGATAGAATTTTTAGCACAATAGAGGAATAAAATATTGAAATTAAAAAACAAAATGGAAAAGAAATAGTTAAGTAAAGAAAATAAAATACCGTCACCTCCCCGGCAACGACGCCAAAAACTTGATCGGCTCCCAGATACACACCCCTGGAGGCACAGTCGTAGTCTTACCACAAGCGCACGGTGTGGTGGCGAGCGGGTATCGAACACGAGGAGGACTAATGACGATACTCTATTTTGGTCACAAAGCTATTGGAGGAAGGATGGTTTATCGGATGTGTTGTATCACAATCGTTCAATTAACAATTCGAATTCAATATAATAAAGGCGTCTAGGGCTAGAGAATCCCCACTACAGATCGTCATTTATCTCTGTGAATCAAGAATCTCAATGTTGCAAGGCTTGAATTGAGGTGAACTAGTCGTAACGGAATAGAGAACCAAGCTCATGCTCTCGAACTATTGCCGATCTATATCGACCTAGGTTAGGGCCCACTCTCGTGCAAACCTTAACCTAAGCCACTAGCATTAGGATCGACATCATCGTTCAATCGCTCCTCGAGCCCACTCTCGTGCAAACTCGAGTTACAATCTAGGTTGTTATAGTTCGTATTCGTCCAATCTCTTGCAAACGAATATGGGTACAGATTTATAATAAAAATCCTAGCTTTGGTCCAATCTCTACCTAAATCGAATATCTAGGCCTTCCCATCAATCTGAATCCAATCTCTTGCAAACCCCAAATCGATGGAAATTCCTAGCTATTCGTAATAAATCAATTACAACCTAACCTTCTATCAATTCTAGCAACAAATAATTTCGTTAATCACAATTCTAAAATTAGATCTATATGGTTCATCCCCATGCCCTAGAACAGCGAAACTACTCACGATTCATCATAGCAATAGTAAAATAAAGGAATGAAAACATATAGCAATTAAGATTCAAGAGAGAGCAATTCATAAAAAATGAGAAACTTCAATAAGAAAAACAAACCAGATCTGTGTTCTTCAATGTCCAAAGGGGAACTACAATTAGAATTAAGCGAAAACCTAATTTCTGGCCTCTCCTAAAACTAGGATAAAAAACAGGCTTAAATACAAGTCAAAACGGCCAAAAAATCCTGATAGATTTACCCCTGGCGCAGCCCAGAACCCTAGTTTGCGACACATACATACTGCACCACTCGGTCGAGTAGAAAATGTCACTCGGCCGAGTGACAGACCCAAATAAAACAGAGAAGTCGGGGGTCTGGTCTTCTTGTCCTCTGCATCACTCGGTCGAGTAGAGTTTGTCACGCAGTCGAGTGGACATCCTCACTTGGCCGAGTGAGTCTTCTGCTGTGCTCCCCAGAAATCCAGAGAGTCTGGCATTTTCTCTTTCAGAAGGTTTTGACTCACTCGGACGAGTGGACTTCTCCACTTGGCTGAGTGAGATCATTCACTCGGTCGAGTGGGCTGTGACTCCAGGCATGTTCGTATCAGTTTTACTCGGCCGAGTACATTCCTTCACTTGGCCGAGTGAACTAGGTACTCGACCGAGTGGCCTATTTCTAGAATCATATCTTCTCCTCCTAGCTTCCTCATCGATTCTATCGGACTTCTCCTTCTTTCTCTCATCCTCTAACGCTGCTAGCTCTTTGACATGGCCATGGATGATGCTTCGGTATGCGTGCAAGTCTCTTGATCTCATTTATGCGCCAAATCGCTCCATATTTCCTGAAATCTGACAAAAATAAGAAATAGTGAAAAGCAACGCGATATCATCGAATAATCGTGAAAAACACGATATGGGCGATCAAAATGATATGCAAACATGCAGAAAAAAGATGTAAAATATGGACCGATCAAAGCTGCCCCAGCCTTACGATCGATCAGATGATCGACCGGCTAGGGGAGTTGCCCCAGCCTTACTGTTGGTCAAATGATCGGCCCACTGGGGGAGTTACCCCAGCCTTACGGTCGATCGAAATGATCGGCTTGCTGGGGGAGTCGCCCCCAGCTTTACGGTCGGTCGAATGATCGGCCTACTGGGGGAGTTGCCCCCAGCCTTACGGTTGGTCGAATGTTGGCCTGTTGGAGGAGTTGCCCCAGCCTTACGGTCGAGCTTAACCCATGGTGTGAGAGATGTCTTTATGCACAAAGAGAGATTTCCTTTATTTGAGATACTTTTCCCCTTTTCAGTGCAAACACCTAGGCAGTGGTCATACATTTACTAGTAGTATTTACACAGGTGCTCTGCGTTCCAGGTATGAGTGAGTGCCTTCCCCCTAGGGTTGAGAGTCGGTACGTGGCTGGCCGTGGACCTCAGTAATCACGTAGGGTCCCTCCCATTTGGCGGCGATCTTTCCTTTGCATATGACCCTGGGTTAAAGATCGCTTTTCTCAAGACCAGATCTCCATGGTGGAAACCCCTCCCTTTTACACAGGAGTTGTAATAGCAAGCCATTTGCTGTTTTTGTCGGATGACTGAGGCCATAGCTTGGTCGTTCCGCTTGTCTATGAGCTCTAGGTTGATCTCCAAGCCCTCTGATTTCCTTACTTCGTCAAAGTGCCAAAGGCGGAGTGATTCCTTGCCCACCTCGACAAGCACGACCGCATCGGCCCCGTACGCAAGCATGAAGGGTAACTCCCCAGTGGCCTCTTTGTATGTTGTTCGGTATGACCAGAGTATTCTAGGAAGCTCTTCCAGCCAGTCTCCACGTGCTTCCCCTAATCTCTTGCGAAGCAGTTCGAGGATGCATTTGTTGGCGGCCTCGGCCATCCCATTGGTCTGGGGGTGGGTCACAGAGGCGAACATGAGCTAGATCTTCCATTCAGTGCAGAACTCTCTGAACCCCATGCAATCAAATTGTTTCCTGTTGTCTATGACGATTGACCGAGGAATTTCAAACCGGGAAATGATGGATTTCCATACGAAGCTTTTCGTCTTTTTCCAGGCGATAGTGGCCAAGGGTTCGGCATCTATCCACTTGGTGAAGTAGTCCACCACCACAATAAGGTGCTTCCTCTGCCCCTTCATAGAAGCAAAGGGATTGAGGATATCGAACCCCCACTTGGCGAAGGGGACTGAGCTGATTATCTGTACAAGTTCGGTCGGGGGTCAAGATGATCTTCGCAAACCTTTGGCACACCAGGCATTTTTGAACGTACTCGACCGAGTCGTTAACCAAGGTCGGCCAATAGTACCCTTGCCTTAAGATCATCACAGTGATCGTCTTGCCCCCATGGTGGTTCATGCATAGCCTTTCATGGACTTCCCGGATTTTACATAGTCGGCCTCTAGTGGTCCAAGGCATTTGAGGTAGGGGAGGACGTCGGTTTTGGTCCAACGCCTTATGTACATCGTACCTTCATGGAGCACATATCGGAGTGCCCAGCGTTCGACGCTCCTCTTGGTCTGTCGGGACCTCGCTGTCAGTGAGGTACCGAACGATTGTGTCCATCCAGGAAGGTTCTACGTCGATGATCATCAGCTCCTCCTCTTTCGTGATGGGGTTCCGGAGGTTCTCAACATAGATGGCACGACCCAACTTCTTGAGGGAGGAGGAGGCCAGCATTGATAGGGCATCTGCCCGAGCGTTTTCGATCTTGGTAGATGGAGCATCTCGACGTGCTTAAACTTTCACAGCTCGAATTTGGCCGAGGCTAGGTAGCGCTGCATTGCCTCTTCTCGAGCTATGTAGTCCCCATGTAGTTGGCTGATGATGAGTCTGGAATCGCTAAGGAAGCGTACAGACTCTGCCCCGAGCAATCGGGCCAGCTTTAGGCCGTTGATGGCAGCTTCGAATTCAGCCACGTTGTTGGTGGCCGAGAACTCGAACCGAAGTGCGTACTCGACCGTGTTCCCGTCGGGGGACTGGATGACAATGCTGGCTATGCTTCCTGCCTTTGTCGCTGACCCATTCACATGGACTATGAATGCATCCTAATTCTCTGCTTGATCACTGGGAACAGTATCAGCCAAAAGGAGGGATGGGGTTTGAGGCATTACCATGCTTAGGTTCGGCACATCGGGACGTGCTCCATCGTTAACAGTGCATTCGGAAATGAAGTATGCTAGCGCCTGCCCCTTGATGGCCGTCCTTCAATTGTATCTGAGGTCGAACTCACTCAGCTCTACTCCCCAGTTCAGCATCCTCCTCATCTGATCGAACCTATTAAGTATTTGCTCGAGCTGGGAGTTTGCCATGACCAGGATAGTGTGCACTTGGAAGTAAGGATGGAGTCATCGTGCCGAGAGGACGAGGGCATAAGCCAGCTTCTCTACCAGGCTATACCGTTGCTCCGTGTCTCTTAGGATCTGGCTAGCGTAGTACACCGGTCTTTGCACCCCGGCATCCTCTCTGATTAGAACCGAGCTTATTGCCTCTCCGGTGCTGGCCAGATACAGGCTTAAGGGTTCCTCGGCTTTGGACTTGGAGAGGAGCAGGGGGGCTGTGAAGGTACTCCTTTAACTCAGCAAACGCCCGAGCACAGCTTTCATCCCATTCAACAGTCTTCATCTTCCCAACGGCTCGGTGAGGGCCTTCCTCAGGATCCTAAAGAATGTGAGAGATCTCACCGCCAATTTAGATAGAAAGCGTCCTAAAGCAGTGATCCGTCCGTTCAGCCTTTGCAGCTCTTGGATCATCGTTGGTTCTTTCATGTTGATCAGAGCCTCAATCTTGTCTTGGTTTGCCTCAATGCCGTGGTTGGTGATCATGAAGCCCAGGAACTTTCCAGACCTCACTCCGAACGTACAATTCGTGGGATTGAGTCTGATGTTGTGTCTACGTAGCTGTTCGAAGGTCTCCTGGATGTCAGTGATGTGGTCGACGGGGTCCCTGGATTTAACCAGCATATCGTCCACATAGACCTCCAGATTCCACCCAATCTGAGATCCGAAGATTTCATTGACCATTCTTTGGTAGGTCGCCCCTGCATTCTTCAGACCGAAGGACATCTTTTTTTAGCAGAATGTCCCCCGGTCAGTGATGACCGATGTCTTCTCCTCGTCATCAGGATCCATTTGAACTTGGTTGTACCAGGAGTAGGCGTCCATGAAGCTGAGCATCTCGTAGCGCGAGGTGATATCTACAAGATGATCGATGCGGGGCAGCGGGTAGCTGTCCTTAGGGCATGCTTTATTGAGATTAGTGAAGTCCACGTACATTCGCCAGTAGCCGCTAGACTTCTTCACCATTACGACATTAGCCAGCCAGTCGGGGTACCAGACTTCTTTGATGAAGCATGTTTCGAGGTGATGTTCCACCTCCTCAGCTGCAGCCCTCATCTGTTCATCGCCCAAGTTCCTCTTTTTCTTCCTGATTGGTTTGAAGTTGGGGTAGACGTGCAACTAGTGGGTGATCACCTGGGGGGTCCATGCCAGATATGTCGTCTGGTGACCAGGCAAAGACGTCCAGGTTGGCCTTCAAGCACTCGATCAACTTGTCCCTCAGGGCCGGATCAAGTTTAGATCCGATGGATACGAACATGCCGTCTATGCCTGTAACAGGGATGAGCTCAGGTTCCTCTATGCAGGTGGGTCTCGTGTTACCCGGGCCGCCCCCTCAATCGAGGAGGTCCATCGGGTCGTACCGCTCCCTGACGCACTCCTCCACAGACAATTGATAACAGGACTTGGGCCTTGCCTGGTCTCCTTTAATCTTCTCGACGCCCCTCGGGGCCTGGAGCTTGACCATCTGATGGATGATCGAGATCACGGCTCCGACCGCGTTGATGAGTATCTGGTCGATTATCCCGTTATACGCCGATCTGATCTTCAAGGACATAAACTCAATTGTTAGAGTGGTTGAGTAGGGCGGCTTCCCAAGCGTAACGGGATGGCAGATTATTCCCATGATGGGTGCAGAATGTCCTATGAAACCCACTATGGGGCTCGAACAAGGTTCAATGATATCAGCTCGCAGCCCCATTTTCTCCAAGGTCGACATGAACAGGATGTTGCACGAGCTTCTTGTGTCCACGAGCAGCCTTCGGACTAGGGCGGTGTTGATGAGGGCCGAGACGACTAGTGCATCATCATGCGACAGCTCTAACCTCTTTAGGTCCTCCTCGAAGAAGGAGATGTGCTAAGGGTTGTCCCGAGCTTCCTCATGGTCTATGCTCATTGCTGTGGCCCAGGGCATGTTTGGCTTTGCGATTCAGGGCTGGCGTTGAGCGGTTGCAACCTTTCCAAGGCAATCAATGGTAGGCCCCAGCGTTGGCATAGTTGCTGTCGTATTCCTGCGCCCCTTGGTGCACGATCATGTCATCTTTGATGTGGTTTGTTTGATGTGGGTGTAGATTTCATTTTCCATAAATGGTGCTAGATGTTTTGGGCCACAGTTCGGTAGTCTCGAGGGTCAGAGTCTGACGTGGTCGTGTGAGACATGTGCATCCTCCAAGATCGGGATGTGACACATTTGCTCGGTCGAAAATGTGAGGATCTGTGCATCGGTATCCAGAAGGGCAACTTCGACAGAACGACGGCCTCCTCGAGTGGGAGGCGAAGAGCTCGGGGTCGGGATCGCTCAGCTGCGATGGATGAAGCACCAAAGGGTATCTTCGGCACGGTAAAGTCTCCTTGACCTGCATGGACGAGAAAGATCATCAAGGGGGGTCGGACCTTGGTTCCGACCAAGTCCACTCGATGCCTAAGTCAGGTATGATCTGAAGGATGCCCAGTGGGATCGAGTACAGTTTGTGCCGAGACCGATATATGAATCCTCAGGCTGGGCTGTGGGGACAATTGTGAGGATGAAAGCAAGGTCGTTGGAAGAGGAATACCTGAGTGTAAAGTATTCAGAATTCGGTACTTTTATCTTTTGATCTTCGGGTCTTTTGTAGGGATTGAACCACCCACATCTCCATATTCTTCCACCGTTTTCCCCCCACGCCTACGCCTCTTTTATGGCCAATTGATGGGCCATGAAGATGAACGTAATGTCGATTCAAGCGGGAAAAATACAGAGAACAGTTTCCTTAACTGCCAAAGGTCAGCGGTCCCCCCAACGTCGACTTTGGGCCAGCGTTATCAGAAGTGCTCGCGGGGCCTCTGGTCCAGGGCCCAATCTTTCCTCAGCCCATGGACTTAGCCCGTTCTGCCTTGGCACGTTCAGAAGGGTTATATCACTACCTTTTCTCTAGCTCTAGATTTAGGGGATAGCAGATTGGCTTACTTACTATATGAAATTATATCCCTAGGGAATTACTTCTCATCTAACGTTACTTTGAACTTTCTTACTTGACAGCGGGGTACTGACTTATGCTAGAACGAGAGAATAGCTTACACGCCCTGAAATATTTTTATGAAATTCTCTACCCTGTGGTGCTGGCTAACTCTAAAACCCTGCTTACGAGAGATTTGGCACTAGATGGGACTTCCTTTATCAAGTCCTTTCCCTTTGCTGTCTGACTTTCTTGCCTGGGAATGACTTAAAATGACTTTATAACCTTTATTATTTAAAAGCCATCTTCGATGACTTATTCAACAACCTTCCGTCACTTTAGCTTTAGAACGAGGGTAGACTTGCTTTCTTAGGGAACCGGGAGATCGCCATATTTAACTGAAAAATAAGAGAAAGCAAACATATGCTATACAAATTATATCATTTAATATAAAGATACATAAATTTTTGAAAATATAGAAAATAGCCCTGAGCTCAGAAAAATCCTCAAAAATGTTCGTTGGAACCTAGAGATCGCCATCTTCAACTGAAAAAATAAGAGAAGAAAAAATTAGGTCAAAAAATCATATCATTTAATACAAAGATCCATAACTTCCCAAAAATGTAGAAAAATAGTCCTGAGCTCAGAAAAAGCGGCAAAATGTCTGTTGGAACCTGTGGATCGCCATCTTCAACAGAATAATAAGAGATGATAAAATTAGGTTATAAAATCATATCATTTAATATAAAGATTCATATCATACGGAAAAAGTAGAAAATAGCTCGGAGCTCAGAAAAATCTGAAAAAATGTCCGTTGGAACCGGGAGATTGCCATCTTGAACTGAAAAATAAAGGAAGACAAAATTAGTCCAAAAATCATATCATTTAATAAAAAGATTCGTATCTGCCATAAAATGTAGAACATAGCACCGAGCTTAGAAAAATCTGAACAAATGTCCGTTGGAACCGCAGGATCACAATATTCAACTAAAAAAGAGAGAAGACAAAATTAGGCCAAAAATAATATCATTTAATAAAAAGATTTATATCTTCCAGAAAATGTAAAAAAAGCCCAATGCTAAGGAAAATCCGAAAAATGTTCGTTGGAACCAGGAGATCGCCATCTTCAAGTGGAATATAAGATAAGACAAAATTAGGATTAAAAGCATATCATTTAATAAAAAGATCGCCATCTTCAACTGGAAAATAAGAGAAGACAAATTTAGGCTATAAAAATCTTATCGATTAATAAAACGATATATATCTTTCATAAATTGTAGAAATTAGCACCAAGCTCAGAAAATGATATATATAAATCTTATCAGTTGAAGATAATGATATCGCGGTTACAACAAACATTTTTATAGATGAAGATGTTGATTTTTCGGTTTCGGATTTTGTATTCTCTTATATTTCAGTTGAAGATGGTGATTTTCCCTGTTTCAACGAACATTTTTGGTCTAATTTTGTCTTTTCTGATATCATTTAATAAAACGATCCATATCTTCCAGAATATGTGAAGAATAGTCTTAAGTTCAGAAAAATCTGAAAAATTGTCTGTTGGACCGGGAGATGGCCATCTTTAACCAAAATATAAGAGAAGACAACATAAGGCCAAAAAATCACAGCATTTAATAAAAAGATCGCCATCATCAACTGGAAAATAAGAGAAGACAAAATTAGGCAACAAAAATTTTATCAATTAATATTAATATCCTTATCTTTTAAAAATATAGAAAATAGCCCCAAGTTTAGAAAAATATGCAAAAAATTCCGTTGAAACTGAGAGATCGCCATCTTCAACTAAAAAAATAAGAGAAGATAAAAATAGACTATAAAAATCAAATCATTTAATATAAGGTTCCATATCTTATAGAAAATGTAGAAAATTGCCCGAACTCAGAAAAATCTGCAAAAATGTCCGTTGGAACAGGGAGATCGCCATATTTAACGAAAAAATAAGCGGAAACAAAATTAGTCTAAAAATCATATCATTTAATAAATAGGTACATATCTTCCAGAAAATGCAGAAAAATATCCACGTGCTCAGAAAAATCTGCAAAAATATCCGTTGGAACAAGGAGATCGCCATCTTTAACTAAATATAAGAAAAGACAAACTTAGACTATAAAAATCATATCATTTAATAAAATGATACATATCTTACATAAAATTAACAAAATAACTCTGAGATCAGAAAAATCCGCAAAAATTCCGTTGGAAACGGGATTTCACCATCTTCGACTGAAAAATAAGAGAAGACAAACTTAGTCTATAAAAATCATATCATTTAATAAAATGAACCACATCTTCAATAAATTGTAGAAAATATTCCCAAGCTCAGAAAAATCTACAAAAATGTCTGTTGGAACAGGAAATTCGCAATCTTCAAATAAAAAAAATAAGAGAAGACAAAAATAGACCAAAAATCACATCATTTAATAAAAATATCCATAACTTTTCGAAAATGTAGAAAAATAGTTTCGAGCTTAGAATAATCCGAAAAGATGTCCGTTGGAACCGAAAGATCGCCATGTTCAACTGAAAAATAAGAGAAGAAAAATTTAGGCCACAAAAATCATATCATTTAATAAAAAATCCATACTTCAATAAAATGTAAAAAAAATAGCTTTGAGCTCGGAAAAATCTGCAAAAATGTTCGTTTGGAGATCTTCATATTCAACTGAAAAATAAGAGAAGACAAAATTTGGCTATAAAAATCATATCATTTAATCTAAAGATCCATGTATTAGAGAAAATGTAGAAAATAGCCCGGGGCTAAGAAAATCCGCAAAAATATATGTTGGTACCAAGAGATTACTATCTTCATCTGAAAAGTAAGAGAAGACAAAATTAGTCCAAAAAGTCATATCATTCAATAAAAATATCTTCATCTTCCAGAAAATGTAAAAAATAGTCTCGAGGTCAAAAAATCTGCCAATTGTCTGTTCGAACCGGGAGATTGCCATTTTCAACTGAAAATAAGAGAAGACAAACTTAGTCTATGAAAATCATATCATTTAATTAAAAGATCCATATCTTCAATAAACTATAGAAAATAGCTTGAGCTGCGAAAAATCCACAAAAATGTCTGTTGGAACCGAGAGATCGCCATTTTAATATGAAAAATAAGAGAAGATAATTTAGGCTATAAAAATTATATCATTTAATATAAAGATTCATATCTTTAACTTAAAAATACGCAAAAATGTTCGTTGGAATCGAGAGATCGACATCTTCAACTTAAAAATAAGAGAAGATAAAATTAAGCCAAAAAATCATATCATTTAATAAAAAGATACATATCTTACAGAAAATGTATAATGAGCACGAGGTAAGAAAAATTTGCAAAAATGTCTGTTGGAACCGGGAGATGGCCATTTTCAACTGAAAAATAAGAGAAGACAAAATTAGGCCATAAAGATCATATCATTTAATAAAATGACCCATATATTCAATAATATCTAGAAAATAGCCCCACGCTCAGAAAAATCCTTAAAAATTTCGGTTGGAATTGGGAGAACGATATACTCAACTCAAAAAATAAGAGAAGACAAAATTAGGCCATAAAAACCATATCGTTCAATTTAAAGATCCATATCTTCATTAAAATATACAATATACCTCGGAACACAGAAAAATCCGTGAAAATGTCCGTTTGAACAAGGAGATCGCCATTTTCAACTTAAAAATAAGACAAGACAAAATTTGGCTTAAAATCATATCATTTAAAATAAATATCCATATTTTCCAGAAAATGTCGAAAATAGCCGTTGCTCAGAAAAAACGCAAAAATATTTGTTGGAACTGGGAGATCGCCATCTGCAATTAAAAATAAGAGAAGACAAAATTAAGCCAAAAAATCACATCTTTTAATAAAAAGATTCATTTCTTCCAATAAATGTGGAAATTAGCCTGGAGCTAAAAAAATCTACAAAAATGTACGTTGAAATGGAGAGATTTCCATCTTCAATTGAAAATTAGAGCAGACAAAATTAGGCCACAAAATCATATCATTTAATAAAAAAATAATATCTTTCATAAAATGCTGAAAATAACGACGTGCTTTAAAAAATACACAAAAATGTCTGTTGGAACCTGGAGATCGCCATCTTCAACTTTAAAAATAAGAGAAGGCAAAATTAGAATATAAAAATCATATCATCTAATATAAAGATTCATATCTTACAGAAAATTTAGAAAATGGCCCGGAGTTTTGGGAAAATCATCAAAAGTATTCGTTGGAACTGGGAGATTGCAATCTTCAACTAAAAAAATAAGATAAGAAAAAATTAGGCCAAAACATCATTTCATTTAATCAAAAGATCTATATCTTCCAGAAAATGTAGAAAAATAGTCCCGAGCTAAGAAAAATCCGCAAAAATATTTGTTGGAACCGGGAGATCGCGATCTTCAACTAAAAAAATAAGAGAAGATAAACTTATGCTATAAAAATCATATCATTTAATGAAAAGATCCATTTCTTACATAAAATTTAGAATCGTTCCGATCTCAAAAAAATCTGCAAAAATGTCTGTTGGAACTTAGAGATTGCTACCTTCAACTGCAAAATAAGAGAAGACAAAATTATGCCAATCATTTAATAAAAAGATCAATGTCTTTCAAAAAATGTTGAAATAGTTTCGCTGTCAGAAAAATCTGCAAAAATGTCCGTTAGAACCAGGAGATCGCTATTTTCGACTAAAAAATAAGAGAATGCAAACTTAGTCTATGAAAATCATATCATTTAATAAAAAGATCCATAAAGCATCTGTTGGAACCAGGAGATCGTCATCTTCAACTAAAAAAATAAGAGAAGGTAAACTTAGGCTATAATAATCATATCATTTAATAAAATGATCCATTCCACCAATAATATGTAAAAAATAGCCCCGAGCTCAGCAAAACTCCTAAAAATGTTTGTTGCAACCGGGAGATCGCTACAAAATAAGCTATAAAATCATAAGATTTAATATAAATATTTATATCTTATAGAAATTACAGAAAATAGCACGGAGCTCAGAAAAATCACGCAAAAACATCCGTAGAAATCGGCAAATCGCCATCTTTAATGAAAAAAATAAGAGAAGACAAAATTAGGCTAAAACATCACATCATTTAATAAAAATATCCATATCTTCAAGAAAATGAAGAAAAATATCATCGAACTCAGAAAAATCCTCAGAAATGTCTATTGGAATCGAAAGATCGCCATCTTCAACTAAAAATAAGAGAATACAAAATTTGACTACAAAAAGCATATAATTTTAATCAATGTATACAAGAAAATGAAGAAAATAACACCGAGCTTAGAAAAATCAGCAAAAATGTACGTTGTAACCCGGAGATCGCGATCTTCAACTTAAAAATAAGCGAAGACAAAAAAAGCAAACCATTTAATATAAAGATATATTTCTTACAGAATATATAGAAAATATAGCATATAGACCAGAAAAATTTGCAAAATGTCTGTTGGAACCAGGAGATCGCCATATTCAACTGAAAAATAAGAGAAGACAAATTTAAGCTATATAAATCATATCATTTCATAAAAAGATACATATCTTCCATAAAATTTAGAAAATAGCCATGTGATTAGAAAAATCCACAAAAATTCTGTTGGAAACGGGAAATCACCATCTTCAACTGAAAATAAGTGAAGACAAAAGTAGTCTGTAAAAGTCATATCATTTAATAAAATGAACCACATCTTCAATAAACTGTAGAAAATATTCCCGAGCTCAGAAAAATCTGGAAAAAGGTCCATTGGAACCGGGAGTTTGCCATCTTCAAATAAAAAAAGATAAAATTAGGCCAAAAAGAGTATTGTTATTCGCACCACAGAAACTTATGAATATACCACACTATTTGATTCACCACACACATATTTTTAATATCAGATGTTCGGATTTGGAGATCCGAGCGGCTCTAATACTTTTATTCTTCCATTCAGAATTGCAAAACCAAACAGTATAATAAAATATGTATTGTGTTCGAATCTACACGTATTGTATTAGAGCCGTTCGGATCTCCAAATCTAAACATCTGATGTTAAAAATATTGGTGTGGTGAATCAAGTAGTGTGGTGCATTCATAAATTTCTGTGGTGCGAATAACATCACTCGTCAAAAAATCATATCATTTAATAAAAAGATCCATAACTTCCCGAAAACGTAGAAATATAGTTCTGAGCTCAGAAAAAATCCGAAATGATGTCCATTGGAACCAGGAGATCACCATGTTCAACTGAAAAATAAGAGAAGACAGAATTAGGCTACAAAATTCGGATCGTTGAATAAAAAGATCCATATCTTCAATAAAATGTATAAATAGCTCAGAGCTTGGAAAAATCTGTAAAAATGTTCGTCGAAGATCGTCATCTTCAACTAGGCCAAAAATCATTACATTAATAAAAAGATACATATATTCCAGAACATTTAGAAAATAGCCACGAGGTCAGAATAATATGCAAAAATGTCCGTTGGAACCGAAAGATCGCTATCTTCAACTTAAAAAAATAAGAGAATACAAAATTAGACCATAAAAATCATAAGATCAAAGAGCACATCAAACCGCTAAACCATGTGCACGTGATTGCTCGCCTATCATGAGTTTGGCTTGCGCTCTAAAGTTGTCTTTTTGAGGAACACCGGAGATCACCTTTATGACATTCTTGTGGATAAAGCAGCCTTCCATTATCAGAAGCTTTTTCTTATGTTGTTTAAGACCCCTTATCGGGAAACTCTGGCAAGGTCTACTATTCCTTTTTCCCAGTGGGTACAGACTTCATCGAAAGGCTCTCCGCATCGTGGAGGGTTCGCTTGCAAACAACACTTCTCCTCTCGTCCCTTGGATCATTTTCGAAAGGGTTTGCCCGCCCTTCTCTATTTTAAGGGATATCACACCTAGCAACTTTCATATTATAAAGATCCATATCTTTCATAATATGTAGAAAATAGCCTGGGGCTTAGAAAAATCTGTAAAAATTTCCATTGGAGCCAAGAGATGGCCATATTCAACTGAAAAAATAATAGAAGACAAATGTAGGCTGTAAAAATAATATCATTTAATAAAAAGTTCTATTTCTTCCATAAAATGTAGAAAATAGCACCAAGCTCAAAGAAATGTTCATTGGAACCGGAAGATCGCCATCTTCCACTAAAAATAAGAGAAGATAAAATTAGGCTATAAAAGCTATATCATTTAATATAAAGATTCATATCTTACTGAAAACGTAGAAAATATCCTGGATCTCAAAAAAATCCGCAAAAATGTTCGTTGAAACCGAGAGATCGTCATCTTCATCTGAGAAATAGAGAAGACAAAATTAAGCCAAAAAGCATAGCATTTCATAAAAGGATCCATATCTTCTAGAAAATGTCGAAAAACGCCTCAAATTAAGGAAAAATCCGCAAAAATGTCCATTGGAACTGGGAGATTGCCATCTTCAACAAAAAATTAGAGAAGACAAACATAGTCAATAAAAGTCATATCATTTATAAAAATGTAGAAAATAGCACGGAGCTTAAAAAATTTGCAAAATTGTCTGTCAGAACAGGGAAATCGCCATCTTCAACTGAAAACATAAGAGAAGACAAAATTAGGCCAAAAATCATATCATTTAATAAAAAGATCCATATCTTCAAGAAAATTTAGAAAATAATACCGAGGTCAGAATAATAAGCAAAATGTCCGTTAGAAATGGGAGATCGCTATCTTCAACTGAAAAATAAAAGAAGACAAAATTAGGTCAATAAATCATATCATTTAATAAAGGGTAAATGACATTAAAATACCCCAACGTTTGGGCCATTGTCACGTATATACCTTATCGTTCAATTTGGTAAAATTTGATACCCAAAACTTAATTTGGCTAACGGGGGACTTTTCTCGAAACGTCTGACCGTTATGCCCCTGACTTAAAACAAAGGGTAAATGACATTAAAATATCCCAACGTTTGGGCCATTGTCACGTATATACCTTATCGTATCCAAAGGAAACCATTAACCCCACCCCTCTCTCTCTCTCTCTCACCCAAATAAATCGCACGAAATCAAATACAACCCTACTCTATGTTTTTGATGTCTGAAATAACTATAAGACTTCATTAGCAATGCTAGTTTAGAAGTAATGCCTCAGCATAGTGTGCATGGCCAGTGGCCACCACAATAACTTAAAACAAGAGAGAGAAAGAAACAACAAAAAAACATGAGTATAGAATGACATGCAAATTCATAACCTCGGAGATAAATCAACTCCATCAGTAATCTCATCATTGCTAGTGCCACCAGGGCTCGTGTAAATTTCCACAAACATAGGCGACCCCTCCGGCCTCCTCTGGCTCTGAAACCTCCCCACACCGTACAAGTAGTCGTCTCTCGTCTTCTCTGTCAGAGGAGACACCGCTGGGCTCCGCCGCTGCCAGCTGTCGACAGAGACGGCCTCGTCGTCATGCGGTCAGGCAGCGGTGTCCAACTCCCGGCTCTGCTTTGTGAGCTGTAGAACATCTTTCGGCAGTAGTTTCAAGAGAAAATGCGCGCGGGCTCCGGCGGGGACGAGAGCTGAAGGGCTAGGCTTAGGCTGAGCTCCTCTCCATCCGCAGGTTGAAGCTCCATTAATAATTTTTACGAAAATGAGAGGAAAGTGACGAGGGGGTGGTAGAAGAATATGTGATATACACAGTGAACTATGTGGCTTTATGAATTGTGTAAGCTAAGAAAGGGGAGACTCGAACTGAAATCGTCAAGCATGCTATGTCTGATAGTCTACTGTCAGTTGGTGGGTGATTAGATTACATGCAAGCCTGATAACTTCCGAAAGAGAAACTGAACCTGTCGATAGGCCAGATGACGGGCAGATGGTATTATTTGTGATCTTTTTATGGGGTTGATTGCTGATTCAATATTAGTGGTGTTGGTGTATAAATAGTCTGTTGGCTTGACTTCGTATCAGGGAAAGCTTCTTGTGTTTCGAATAATCGTTATTGGTTTCATCTCTGGTAGCATGTTAACTTTTGGTGCAGAAAACTAGCATCGGCTGTTGATGCACGGATACCGCACCAGCAGATGACCCATGCAGGGTTCCACCAAATGACCCCCTTTCTGGTGAGAGAGAGAGAGAGAGAGAGAGAGAGAGAGAGAGAGAGAGAGAGAGAGAGAGAGAGAGAGAGAAGGGCATCAGAGGATCGGGGTTGGACCCCCGATTGTCCTTCGATGGCTAAGTCATTGGAGATCATGACATAGTTGTAGGGATTTTGAAACAGATTATGTAGATTCAAGTACTGCAATTGTGGATTGCGGACGCCAAGGAGGATTTCATGGACAAGAGCAAACCCCGGAAGACAATTTTGGTCGTGTCCAAGTAGGGATAAGGAGAAGAACTGCAAATTCTTCATGTGGAAGGATTAACCCCACTCTAATTGGTCAATGATGGTGATACTACACTTAATGGATGCGAATGAGAGTAGGATCGAGGTGGAAAATTCTTCACATGCATTGACGGATAGAAGGATGATAGATAAAGAGAACAAATTGGATAAGGCAATAGGAATGTGGGAGGAAAGCAATGTACAACTTCATAGGTTCATAAATGAGTGCAGATCAATTAAACGTTTGGGTATCAAATTTTACCAAATTGAACGATAAGGTATATACGTGACAATGGCCCAAATGTTGGGGTAGTTTAATGTCATTTACCCTTATGTATTGGATGATGAGGGGCAAATTTGTCCAATTTCTATCACGTGCTATCACATGATCAACTTTTCTGACGGAAAACTTAGGAAGGGTATCACGTTTTACACTTCATTAAACGTTTGGGTATCAAATTTTACCAAATTGAACGATCAGGTATATATGTGACAATGGCCCAAACCTTGGGGTATTTTAATGTCATTTACCCTGTAATAAAAAGATAATAACTTCTTGAAAATATAGAAAAATAGCCCCAAGCTCAGAAAAATCTGCAAAAATGTCCTATGGAACTCAGAGATCGCCATCTTTAGCTGAAAAAATAAGAGATGACAAAATTAGGTTATAAAAATATCTCATTTAATATAAAGATTCATATTATACAGAAATATTGAAAATAGTCCATAACTCAAAATAAATCCGCACACATGTCCCTTGGAATCGGTAGATCGCCATCTTCAAAGTAAAAAAAGAGAAAACAAAATTAGGCCAAAAAATCATCTCATTTCATAAAAAGATACATATCTTCCAGAAAATGAAGAAAAATAGTCTCAAGCTAAAAAAATCGGCAAAAATGTCCGTTGGAACCGGGAGATCGCCAGAAAATATATGAAAAGATAAGCAAATGATATAAAAATAGAATTATTTAATAAAAATTTATAAATCTTCCATAAATGTAGAAAATAGCATCGAACTCAAAAAATACGCAAAAATGTCTGTTGAAAGTGGGAAATTGACATCTTCAACTGAAAAAAATAAGAGAAGTCAAACTTAAGCTATAAAATTCATATCATTTAATAAAAAGAAACATAAATTTTCGAAAATATAAAAAATAGCACTGAGCTCAAAAACATCCACAAAAATGTTCGTTGGAACCAGGAGATCGCCATCTTCAACTTAAAAAGATATGAGAAGAAAAACTTAGGATGTAAAAATCATATCATTTAATATAAAGATTCTTATCTTCCAGAAAGTGTACAAAATAGCCCTGAGCTCAGAAAAATCGGCAAAAATGTCCTTTAGAACCGGGAGATCGTCGTCTTGAACCGAATAATAAGAGAAGACAAAATTAGGATATAAAAAATCATATCATTTAGTATAAAGATTCATATCATATAGAAAATGCTGAAAATGGCTCGAAGTTCAGAAAATCCGAAAAAATGTCTGATGGAACCGGGTAATCGCAATCATCAATTGGAAAATAAGAGTAGACAAAATTAGGCCAAAAAATCATATCATTTAATAAAAAGATAAATATATGCCATAAATGTAGAAATTAGCACCGAGCTCAGAAAAATACTCACAAATTCCATTGGAACTGTGAGATTGCCATCTTCAACTGAAAAAAGAGAAGACAATATTGGGCCAAAAAATCATATCATTTAATAAAAAGGTTCATATCTTCTAGAAAATGTTGAAAAAAGGCTAAAGCAAAGAAAAATACGCAAAAATGTCCGTTGGAACCTGGAGATCGCCATCTTCAACTGAGCAGACAAAATTAGGCTATAAAAATCTTGTCATTTAATAAAGATATCCAGATCTTTAATAAAATGTAGGAAATAGCCTGGAGCTCGGAAAAATCCGCAAAAATGTCCATTGGAACTGGGAGATCGCCATCTTTAACTGAAAAATAAGAGAAGAAAAATTAGGATATATAATCATATAATTTAATATAAAGATTCTTATCTTCCAGAAAGTGTAGAAAATAGCCCCGAGCTCAGAAAAATCCGCAAAAATTTCTGTTGGAACCAGGAGATCGCCATCTTCTGTAAGGGACCATGCGGGGCTACACACACTCGGGGTGAATAGTGTAATAGCAAGCAAAGTGCTTAATTAAAATTTACGGAAATTGAAGCACAATAAGCAGCGGAATTTAAATAGAGTGCTCAACAACAACAAACATAAACACAAGGATTTTACCCTGGTTCCCCAAAACTTGGGTACTTCTAGCCATACCAATATTCACTATAATTCCCATAAAGAGAAGTGAATACAATCTCACACAGAGATACCTCACACAGAGGATTTAGTATTCCCAGAAAGAGATATCCTTACTCTCACACAGAGAGACTTCATACAAAGCATTTGTTCTTTCACACAGAAAGAACCAAACTCTCATAAAGAGAGTATCTAATTCCTACAAAGAGAATTTGGGGTAACACAAAGGTGAAACAAAAACACTTACCTATACCTTGATATGATCTTACCAATATGAAAAAGAAGGCATGCAAGTGAAACTCAAGTGCTTGAGATGAGGCTCTGATTGCCCTTGATGATCTTTCTCTCTTTTAGGATTGAATCCTAACACTTCTCACTTGAGTGTATGAAATGAAGAGAAGAAAGATGTTCTCCAAGAAAAGGAATGAGATTGAAATCCCTTGGAAAAA
>CM061135.1:105357295-105385297 GCA_030789695.1 Scilla litardierei | reverse complement strand
TCATGATCGAACAAAAGAAGATTAACGCAAGATTGACGGCTCAACAAGATTCCCTCAACACCGTCGTGGCGCAGTTGGCGGAGCAACTAACATTGCTCAACAAGACCAATCAACAATTATCGGCTCAACCAGAACAAAACCCACGAAGCAACACCGGCCACATCAATGCGGTCGTGGCGATACCTAGAAGGGGCGGAAAGGACACTACTCCCGCCATGATTCAAGCTAAGGAACCGATGGAGGAAATTTCGATTGAGAAGGAACTTGTCAATGAAGAGGAGAACCCAAAAGCAGGGATCAATGATGAAAAATCTGAAGTAGATAAGCCACGAGAGGAGCAAACTTACATGCCACCGGTACCATTTCTACAACGGTTGGCAAAGACAAAGATTGAGAAAAGGCTCGTCAAATTTCTGGAGTACTTGCGAGGTGTAAGCTTGAACATCACGTTCTTAGATGCAATTGTCGAAATCCCGTCCTATGCAAAGCTTCTAAAGGATTTGATCACGAGAAAGAAGCGAAAGGAAAGGGTCATGCTTGCCGAGGAAAGTTCATGGTTCACAAAAAGGAGGAGATGCCGACCAAGTTTAAAGATCCCAGTAGTTTTCGAATCCCTTACACGCTTGGAGGAGTCCCCCTTCTGAAAGCTCTAGTGGAATTGGGAGCAGGTGTGAGCCTCATGCCCCTCACGATGTCTAGAAACTGAATATGGGGACCGACCTCGAGGCCACAGAAATGAAGATACAGCTCGTTGATGGGCGAATCACTAGGCCGGTGGAGATAGCAGAAAACATACCACTGCAAGTACCGGGTGGACTTTGCTTGCCATGCGACTTCATGGTGATGGACATTGAGGAAGAAGGTGATACTTCGTTGATTCTTGGACGGCCTTTCCTAGCCACCACCGGAGTGATTATAGATGTGAGGGAAGGAACCTTATCTCTCAACGTTGGCGACGTGGCGGTTGAGCTCCATATTCCCAAGTCGATGAAGTGTATGCATTGGCCAGAGGAAGTGGACTATGTAGACCTCCTCGATGAAGTCATAGACAACACCATGCCATTTTCCATTGGAGCCAAGCACGATGACGACCTTGTAAAGGCCCAAATTGCCGAAGATGGCTAAATGATGGGAGACCCATCGGATCCGCTTACGAATGAAGAGAAGGACACGCTGATGTGGTTGGGATTGGAGAGCTATGCAAGCTCTCTACGACGAAGCACGTGAAGAAAGCATCGTCGGTAAATAAATCTTCGCCACCGGTCAAGAAAAAGGACGTCAAAAGCTCAAGCTTGGAGGAATCATCCCCCACTACTACCCATGATGAGGGGCAGCCGAGGAACGCTGAAGAAAATCAACAACTGAACCCAAGCGTCCTTCCCGACAAGTTTGAAACGTGCATCTCCCATGCGCCAAATATCGAGCTTTAATCGCGAATCTTAAGGGGTCGAGCTCAAGACCTTGAATGAGCGCTTGTCAGGAGGCAACCCGATGTTTCTATCTTACTTTTTAGTTGAATTTTCTTTTCATTTTTTGGTTTTAGATCTTTATTAATGTATAGAGTCAAGAGTCCAATAAAAACCTGACAACAGGATACGCTCTTCATTTCAGAAAAAGGAGAATAGGAGACCGTATGAACAGAGGACAACCATGGCGATGGGGAGCATTCTAGGGATGTGCTCAAATTCCAAGAGGAGGAAGAAACTGACGGGAGAAAGAAAATCAGAAAGTGTCGCAAAACAGAGAGTTGGAGCTGAAAACAGCAACCCACTCACCCGAGTCACATTTTCACTCGACCGAGGAAGACCATACTCGGCCGAGTAGGGTACTGCTCATGGAAGTCTCGAAAAACCCCTCTCTGTAAATTACATGCCACTTGGCCGAGTGACAAAGCCGAGTGACTTTGTCACTCGACCCAGTGAACCTGACACATTCAGTACTTAAAAAGCTCTGAAGTGGCCTAGCCACTCGGCCGAATGACTTTGTCTACTCGGCTGAGTGATAGTTCCTACTCGGTCGAGTCAGAACATATTTAAATTTTTTTAAAATTTCGAAACCGAGGCCACTTGGCCGAGTGGTCAACGCCACTCGATCGGGTGACTTACGCCACTTGACCAAGTGACTTACCCTATAAAGGCCATCACTCGGATCTCTAAATTCCCAAATTTCCAAATTCTCAAAATCGACCGAAGCTCTCTTTCTCTCGCCCGAGCATCCCAATCCCTCGCCCGAGCCGCCACCAGCCGCGCCCGAGTGGCATGACCCCCGCCGTCAGACCGCCCATCGCCGTCGCCTCCCTCACCGCCGGCTGGCCCTCTTACGCCCAAAAATTCCATTTTTCTCCTATTTCCAGTTTCATAAACCCTATTCGGCCCTGAATCAAAATTAAACCATATTCACATCTATTTCTCTTGATTTTCCCCTAAATTTTTTGACATTCATTGCTAATCAATCGATTTTTTGTTTCAGGTAGCTTGGGGCGGATCTAGGGCCGATTCAGAGCTTTTGGGGAGGTGCCTCTTTGCTCGTATTGCTTGCATGGAGTCGCGTTGTGCTTTGGTATAATCTTTCCATTTTATTCGCACTTCACAATAGTTTTCAGATTTCACGGCATTCGCATGCCTCCATGCACTAGGTCCCGTGCGTGGGAGCCTGTTGTCAAGCGGAAGAAGTCCAGTGATCCTGGTTTTTCTTTTGCTAGGGCAGACTCCCCGCCTCCTAGCCTACCACCACCTACACTACCGCCTCCTACTGCACCCATTCCACCCCCACTAGCACAGCCCACCCCAGCTTTCGACACGATGGGGATCGCTTTCAGAGATGACGCACACCGTGCCAGATTTGAAAGAATCGCCCATCGATCGATCGTCCCTGCTAGGTTTGCACATATTGCTGATCTTGAGGCCTAGGGGTTTTCGAGGGGCTACTCTAGTTATATGATAATGTGGGATGGTGTGATTTTCTTTCGGTGTCGACGGACACCTATGTGCGCCTGACCCTCGAGGTCCTGCATTCTATTCGTAGGACTCCCAGGGATTGCACGTTTGATCTGATTGATCGTGAGTGCAAGATCACTCTCGATATGCTTCAAGCACTTTTCCATTAGCCCCCTGTCCCAAACCCCGACCGTGCTTTTGGTTCCATGCACCACACCCCTCCTTCATTCGATACACATGCATTCTGGAAACTGATTACGGGATCACCACTTGATTTTAACCCTAGCCGGGCCAAGACCTCCTCTATCATCCACCCATGCCTCCGTATTGCTTAGCGCCTATGGCCACCACTTTCCTTGCGAGGTATGAGCCTGGGACGATGTCTACGCCTGAGCTCTATATGCTCTACGCGATGACTAGAGCGAGAGCCTTCGAGGGCGACACAGACGTCTTAGTCCCTGCCGTTCAAATTGATATTGCTGGCTGGTATCTAGACCGCATCATTTCTTCTGTCATCACCAGGACGCCTATCTGTTGTGGCGGTCGGATTACCCTGCTAGCTCCTATGTGCAGGGTTGAGCTCCCAGCTAGTTTGCTTTGACCCACGGTCCCCACTTTCCTTTCCATAGACGTTATAGCCCGCATGAGGATGCTGCATCCTCATGGTCAGCACCACTGGGTTTGGCTGCATGGTCCATTCGCTGCTGCTTACATGGTGCTTCCGAGCCCCGCTCAGACCCACATTTTTGAGAGAGGCGAGCCTTCCCTTGTTTCGACACCTGAGACCCTTTCCTCACCAGATTTCTCGACCCATGGGGAGTCATTTTCTGTTGATTTTATGAACTCCCCAATCGTCCACCCTTCTGTCTCTGCTGCCGCTGTTTTTACCGAGAGTGTCATGACGTCTGTCCTTACATCCGTGTCTACGACCTCTCCACCCTTCTCGCCCTCTGTCACCGTTTCATCTTCTACCGCTGCTCACACTTCTATGATCATTCCTGCGTCTCAGCCTCCCACAAAGGCTGAGCATATTTTAGCGAGCACACACTCACCAACTAGTGGTCCCACTCATCTACGGTGGCCGTATGCATCAGCCACGACCTACACCTGAGCAACCCTCTGCCCTTGCTCCCGACGCCCTCGTTCAGCACCTCCATGCTGTGAAGGGGCCGTTAGTGGGCTCAGAGTGGATTTCGTGCTCTCGCCGCCACCGTTAGCTCTGTGCAGGCACACGTCACCCTTCTACCTGGTATTTAGGTCACCCTGAACCAGATTCTTGTGTGCATGTCACAGCCTCCACCAGCCGCAATCCGTCCCATCTCTCAGCATCCACCATCCCCGCCACCCCCTTCCCCACCATAAGGCGGTGCTGGCACCCCACCACCAGCTTCACACTGGATTCCTCTCATATTTTTGGCCGATGCTCTGATCGATATTTTTGCTGCTGATTTTGCACCACCCTCTCACCCATATATGTTGATCACTTTTTGTTGGGCTTTATGTATATATCTGTCTAGGAGAGAGGTGGTATTTTTGCGCCCTTATATTATACCCCCTAGATCCGTGTGCTCATCACATCCATCATTTGCATTTCACCCTCATCATATGCACATCCATGCCATTTTCTTTCATTTTCACTTTTTATCATGCATGCATCCGCACCCACCCACCCCTCCCATTTATGTCCTTTCACCACACATAGCACATTGAGGACACTGTGCAGTTTAGCTTGGAGGGATGAGTGTCTCACACATTTTTATTTTCTTTATTTTTCATTTTTATTTTTCTGCCTTTCTTCATTTTCCACTTATTTTCACCCATTTTTTCTTCTTTTTTCTCATGCATCATGTGTTCTTATTTTTGTGCTTCATTTGTATAGTTAGTTCTTATTTTCCCTTTATCCTTATTTCTTTTATCCTTTTTTCTAAAAATAAATTCTCTATGATGACGATGTCTTGGAGTCGGCTTGCTATTATATGCGTATTCTCTTGCCATACCATCGTTTTTATTTCAGATATCATATGATGTACATCGCCTTGCATTTGAGAATAGTAACCTTCATCTTTATTATATGATTGTGAATGTAATTCTAACATTAGCCGAGTCTGAAAATTTATATAGTATACTTTTCATAGAAAACACACCAAGCTTCACGCATTGACTGCCTAAACTTGGAGTACTGCTTTGTTATCTGCTATCACTTCTATTTGCATGAAATTGTACTCTTAACTTCCCGGTTGATTGAATGTATGCCTTTTTGATATGACTGGATTAGTTTACTTTCTGAAATCAAACTGAGTAGATTACATTACCCAGCTGAAAGTTGTCATGCACATACAAAAGAGTGAACTGAGCGATACATATTTTTCTTTCTCCACATATCTTGAACACCATCTCCATACTTATGATCATTAGTGAACCTCCCCTTAGTGAATCTTATACTTGCATCTTCTCCATGCTAAAAGTTCCAAGCTCTATTATCCCAAAATCAAAAACAGTAAAATACATGCAAATCTTTGTATCTTTGATTTGGTATTGGTATTGTTTATGAAAAAAAGAGAAGAAGAAAAAGAGAAAAGAAAAGGAAAAAACAAGAAGAAGTTCGTTTGTGTATACGTAATCCCTCCTTTTATCTTCTCTTTTCTATTTTTTCTTTATTCCTATGGAGCTTCAAAAGAATGGGAAAAGCCTTATTGTTCTATTTGATGCCACCTCGCTTATATATAAGCTTGGGGGAGGGGATCCAATGATGTGTGAGAGAGAGACTACTTATATATGCATGACGACCTAAGCTAGGTAATTTTTAACACTTTGGAAGATTAGTAGAGTACAACGAAGTCCATGAACTGAAAATTTGGCATGCATCTCAATCACTCTATTCTTATTGCTTTATAATGTGTGATATCTCTTATACTCCAAGCAAAAAGCGGTCAATTGAAAAGTGTGGAATCTATGATTACGTATATTATTTTGGATTCCTTAGACGATGTTAATTCTAGAATGATTTCATTTTTCATTTCATTTTGATGTTCTTGATTTCTATATCGAATGCACCTCTATATGATATGATATCGAGGTAAAAATCTTTGGCATCATGTGCTATTTGAGTAAGCAACTCTAGGTCCTGAGAAGATGACCTAGCACTTCCCCCCTTCGTTTTCTATTCTATCTTTCTTTTCCGTTTCTCTTATTTTTATCCACCGGGTTCGCCGTTTTACTCATCTTCCTCGAGGACGAGTAAGATGCAAGCTTGGGGGATTTTGATCGGTCCATATTTTACATCTTTTTTCTGCATGTTTGCATATCATTTTGATCGCTCATATCGTGTCACGACCCGCTTCCCTAAAATGGAGGCGAGACGCGAGGAGGTCCGCACGAGTGTGGAGCTGTGAAGCCCCAAACCCGATAAGCGTCCACTATACATAAACAGGTCCATGTAACCACAGCAGAATAACAATAATAACACAGGGCGAGACTGAAATAAAATTCCACATCTCACAAATTGTCCAACATCAAGAAAAGTCCAACATCCAGAAAAGCCACCAGGCTAAAAGAAAAGAGTCTAAAGGCCCAGAACAAGGCCAACAAAAGCAACGACAACAACAAAGTATAGGTGCCACGCACCGATAACAAAACAACTGTCTAAACAAAAGTAAAGCACAACGAAGACACTAGGACTGGTCCCCAGTGTCCATGTACTCCCCATCAAACACAAGCTCGGGCTCGGCGTCAGCAAACACCTCGTCCTCAACAAGGTACTCGGGCTCAGATTCTAACATGTGTCACCCAAAAGAGTAAAGGGGCACATGTCAGCAAGTCTAAAAAGACTTGGGCAAGGAAACTGAAAGTGAGGCATCTAGCAACCTAGCAGTTTAGTATGCATGACATGGCAGTTATAACATGAGTGCACAATTAAAACATGACAAGACAATTTGTACAAGAGAACAATCATCGGGACAAGACAAGAGTAGCCAAGCTACTTTCAATTCAATACATACGCATTTTGTAGGTGTTTACGCCATTCGCTGAATGGCATAGCATTTCAGACCGATCGGCACTAAACACTACCCAATACCCACACGATATGGAGCCTGGGGTCCCCGCACATTGAGCTCAGCTAGTGAGCCTGAGGTTGCCCCGCACATTGAGCTCGCATTCTTAGTTCACAATTCAATACATCGAGCGTTGGGGTTTCCAACTCATTATGCTCGCTTCTGGTCACGAGCCAGGAACACAAGTATGGCGTAGGGAACACCTAGCCGGAACACGCAATTCGGGCATTGGCTATCAACCAACACATGGCCCGCTTCTGGAACACGAGCCAGGAACACAACATTGTAGCGAAGCTACGCAATCACAGCAATACCTAAAGAATGCGAGGTCATGACAGTTTATTTGCGTACAGTTAATTAAATTAAACGTGACAGGCGAAATGCAATGACATGAACATATTCGCGTACCGTTAATTGAAAGTAAACATGACATGGAAGTTGTGCAACATGCTATATGTGTTGGAACTAGCTTCGTTGTCAAGCTAGTTCCCCAATTTGCGCCTAGGCGAGTATCATTTCGTCGCCTAGCCTCTTTTACCCCTACAACAAGCAAATGGCCTAAAACATGGCCTAAACCCTAAGTGGCAAGTTTCACTTGCCTAGCACCGGGGATGACGACCACTTCGTCACACGGATGCTATCTACGGGGGAAATCGCTGTTAAGGGGGAAACAACATCAAACACATGAAATTAATTAGGGTTTCACCAAAATTATAAATAAGTTAAGAAAACAACGGTAGAACGATTTCTTACCAAGAGGAGACGGAAGAAACACTCCGGGGAACCCTAGGATCAAATCTGGAGAAGATTGGAGAAGATTGGGGAAACTAGGGTTTTGGGGGATTTGGGGATTTTGATGGGTTTTGGTGAGATTTTGGGGAAGATGAGAGGTAGATAGAGTAGATGGATGGTTTGGATGATGGATTTAGGGATTGGAATGGAGAAATGGAGCTTGGAGGAAGATGGGGGCTGAAGGGGGAAGATTCTAGGGTTTTGGGTCGTGTTGGAGAAGAAGAAGTCGTTTGGGAGGGGTATTTATAGGTTGGGCTGGCGGCTGCCCAGAAATTAGGGTTTTAACACTGGTTAGTCGGTCAAAGAGCAACCACTGACCGACTAGTTTGGCAACTAGTCGGTCGGTCGACCAACGCTGACCGACTAAGTGCAAACAGTAACTCCTGAACGAAAATAGGATTCTAGAGTTAGTCGGTCCATGAACAAGTACTGACCGACTAGTTTAGCATCTAGTCGGTCGATGAACGTTCTTAGACCGACTAAGAGTAAACAATAACTGATACAAAAATAATATGATGAGTTAGTCGGTTCAAGAAGCATTGCTGACCGACTAGTTTGCAACCTAGTCGGTCAACCAACGTTCTTAGACCGACTAACGATAAACAGTAACTCCTGAGAAATTTAGAAAGCTAACTAGTCGGTCCAAGAAGGATTGCCGACCGACTGGATCGTCATCTAGTCGGTCGGTGGCCCTTCTTACACCGGCTAATGAGCACAGAAAAGTACCGATACGGAGCGCGGGGCCCCGGGATCGATTCCTAAGACTCCTAGGCTTGATCTAACAGTTAGATACGACCGTTAAGAAGTCCGTCACGAGTGACTTACTTCGAAATCGACAATCCTAAGGAAGGAGCGAGAAAATACGACGAATCGATCGAAAATGAAATCTACGGAGACGAAAACCACACAAGAGGAGAAAATCCACCAAAACATATATTATATCATATTAAATCCAGATTCATGAAAAGCACTCGTTACATCCTCCCCAACTTAAGAAAAATTCCGTCCTCGGAATTTCCAAAAACTCACGAGTCCGGAAACAAAAGTGGGAAACGCTCTCGCATCTCATCCTCATTCTCCCAAGTAGACTCTCCAGGTGAGCCGTGTCGCCACATCACCCTCACAAGATTGACAATCTTGTTCCGAAGCGATTTCTGACGCCTGTCCAGAATCTACACTGGATGCTGGTCATACGTCATATCGGGGCGAACGGTAATCTCCGAAAAATCCACCGCATGAGACGGATCGCTAATGTATCGACGAAGCTGCGACACATGGAAAACATTGTGAACTCCTTCCAAAGATGGCGGCAAGGCCAAGCGATAAGCTACCTCGCCAACCCTCTCCAAAACGTCAAACGGTCCAATGTATCGCGGGCTCAACTTCCCACGCTTCCCAAAACGAATCACACCACGATTCGGGGAAATCTTCAAGAACACATGGTCGCCCGGCTGAAACTCCAAAGGACGACGTTTAGCATCCGCCCAATGCTTAAAACGGTCCTGAGCAATTCTCAACCTCTCCCGAATATTCCTGACGATATCCACGGCCTCCACGATCATCTCAGGTCCCAACAACTCCCGATCACCAACGTCATCCCAACTCAATGGCGATCGACATTTCCTCCCATAAAGAGCGGCGAAAGGCGCCATGCCAATACTCGCCTGGAAGCTGTTGTTGTAGGAAAACTCCACCAAATGTAGATGGTCATCCCACGAACCCTTGAAATCCAACATGCACGCCCTCAGCATGTCTTCCAAAATCTGAATCGTCCTCTCGGACTGGCCATCCGTCTGCGGATGGTACGCCGTGCTGAAACTCAGACGCGTACCCAAGCTCTTCTGCAAACTCTGCCA
Source organism: Scilla litardierei (assembly GCA_030789695.1). Taxonomy (NCBI): domain Eukaryota; kingdom Viridiplantae; phylum Streptophyta; class Magnoliopsida; order Asparagales; family Asparagaceae; genus Scilla; species Scilla litardierei. The sequence goes on along the minus strand of CM061135.1, from coordinate 105,375,661 downwards.
AAACTGAGATGTGAACCTCGTGTCTCTGTCAGACACGATACTCACGGGGACTCCATGAAGTCGCACAACCTCCTGCACGATTCACGTTACATCACTATCCAAACTAGGAAAAGGAAATAAAACGGAGAGTAAAAGAATTTTACCTCCATATATCTCCTCGCTAGCGCCTCAGTGGACTGTCCCACTCAGAATGGAATAAAGTGTGCAGATTTGGTCAATCGATCTACGATCACCCAAATCGCGTCATTCTGCTTCAGACTCCGAGGTAGTCCAGTCACGAAATCCATAGTGATGTGTTGCCATTTCCACTCCGGAATCGGAAGCAGTTGTAGCAACCCGGCCGAACGCTGATGCTCCGCCTTCACTTGCTGGCAAACCAAGCACTTGGCTACACTCCGAGCCACACTCCTCTTCATACCATGCCACCAATAATTCAGACGAAGATCCTGGTACATCTTGGTGCCACCAGGATGCACAGAATACGGCGAACTGTGTGCCTCCACCATCAATTCCTCTCTGATATCCCCAGCAGGCACACACAACCTGGCTCCGAACCTCAGCGAGCCATCCTCATGAATCAAAAAGTCAGTCCGCAGACCGGCTTCCACCATCTCCCGAATCTTCACCAGCTTCGGATCCTCAGCCTGGCCAGCCTTAATCCGATCCATGATCGTCGACTGTACCTGCATGTACATCAACGACGAAGCCTCTCCAAGAAGAACAATCTCCACACCAGACTCGCAAAAATCCTGCTGCAATCTCCACTGCGAGGTCAAAATCATCACCGCTGGCAGCCTACTCAAAGCATCTGGAACCACATTCACCTTGCCAGGGTGATACTGCAAATCAATCTCATAATCCGCCATAAGCTCCAACCATCGACGCTGTCGCATGTTGAGCTCCTTCTGAGTGAAAATATACTTCAAGCTTTTGTGATCGGTGAAAATCTTCACTTTCTCACTCAGCAAGAAGTGCCTCCAAATCTTAAGAGCAAACACGACGGCAGCCAACTCCAAATCATGCGTCGGGTAATTCTTCTCATGAACCTTAAGCTGACGAGACGCATACGCCACAACATGCCCGTGCTGATGCAACACACAACCGAGACCCTTGCCAGAAGCATCGCAAAAGATCTCAAATCCACCGCTGCGATCAGGCACAACAAGAATAGGGGCACTCGTCAACCTCTCCTTCAGAACACCAAAAGCACTCTCACAATCACCCGACCAAACATAAGCAACATCCTTCCGCGTCAACCTGGTCATCGGCTCAGCAATACGAGAAAAGTCCTTAATGAATCACCGATAGTAACCAGCAAGTCCAAGAAAACTCCGAATCTCAGACGCTGACGACGGAACAGGCCACTCCCTGATGGCCCGAATCTTCTTGGGATCCACTGAAATACCATCTCCAGTCACCACATGCCCAAGAAAAGCAACTCGATCCAGCCAAAACTCGCACTTCAAAAACTTAGCATACAAACGATGCTTCCTCAAAATCTCCAACACCGTCCTCAAGTGCGAGGCATGCTCTTCCTCCGACTTCGAATAGATCGGAATGTCGTCAATGAAGATAACGACAAACTTATCCAAAAAGTCGTAGAAAATCAGGTTCATCAGATTCATGAAAACTGCGGGCGCGTTAGTTACGCCGAAGGGCATAACCACAAACTCATAGTGTCCATACTTCGTCCTGAACGCTGTCTTCGGAACATCTCCTTTCTTCACCTTCAACTGATGGTAACCACTCCTCAAATCCAATTTAGAAAACACCCTCGAACCTCCAAGCTGATCAAAAATATCATCGATGCGAGGCAACGGGTATTTATTCTTAATGGTCACCGCATTCAACTCCCGATAGTCCACGCACATGCGACGCGAACCATCCTTCTTCTTAACCAACAACACCGGTGCTCCCCACGGAGACACGCTAGGATTAATATAACCCTTCTGCAAAAGCTCATCCAACTGCTTCCGCAACTCTTCCAACTCTGCAGGTTCCATACGATACGGCGCCTTCGAAATCGGCTGCGCACCTGGAACAAGATCGATAGAAAATTCCAAAGCCCGATCAGGCGGCAAACCAGACATCTCCTCGGGGAAGACGTCGCCAAAATCTCGCACCACAGCTGGCCACTCCAGCTCCATCTGCATAGCCACAGCCTCCACCGGCCTGGCCCGAAATCTGACAGGACCAAGCGAACTGCTACCACGACTGAACTCAAACACTGGATGTCCGGGAATCTCGAACACCACCTTCTTCCTCCGACAGTCGATCGTAGCATAGAAGCTCGCAAGCCAGTCCATCCCAAGAACTGCATCATAGTTGATGATGTCGTGGACAATGAAATCAGCACAAAGCTCACGTCCACAAACCACCAACGGGCAAGAATTGCACCCACAATGCACCGAGACTACACCGTTCCCTGTGACGATACTCCAACTCTTAGGAAGAGAGGACGTCGACAAAGAATGCTTCTCCACGAAGCTCCGAGAAATAATGCACATCGAGGCACCAGAGTCAAAGAGGACTCGTGCAGGAAATGTGCAAACCAAAATCACACCTAATCAAGCAATTAACAATCAAACCCTAATCTAGCAAACAACCATGTTCAAGCAAACAACATAATCTAACAATCAAGACCAGCTAGGAAAGTAACAGCTAGATTGAGGATTACCTGCGATAACCTCATCCACAGCCTCGCTCTCCGCAGCGGTCATCAGAAAAGCCTGCCTCCTCGGCGGAACAGCCTGCCGAAAAGCCTGCCTCTGCGGAACAAGAGCTGCTCCACGTCCAGCAGGAACAGGCGCTCGCTGCTGCAACGGCTGAGCCGTAACAGGAGCCCTCCGCAGCGGATCCGCATGCCGACAATCCTTCGCGACATGAGAAGCATCACCGCAAACCAGACACTGGCCCAGAAACCTCCGACACTGATCCTTGACGTGACCAGGCTTGCCGCAGAAATGGCAAAACCTCGGAATAGACCCTCCTGGCCTCTTAAACTGAGCAGACTGATTAGGCCTGAATCCAGGTCTAACCACAGCTCTCGCCTGCTCCACAGGCCTCTTCCCAGCACCAACAACAGACCCCTTCCTCTGGTTCAAATTTAACTCTTGCCGCCTCGCAGCAATCAGAACCTTCTGATATGTCTCCAGGTCAGAAGAGGTCACAAAGCTCTGAAGCTCCAAGGCAAGTCCCTGTAGAAATCGCTGAGCTTTCTCATCGGCATCCTGCACCATCTTAGGTGCAAACCGACTGAGCCTCGTGAACTCCTGGTGGTACTGATCCACCGACAAGCTCCCCTGCTTCAGATCTATAAAGCGCTGCAGCATCACCTGCCGAGCAGCCTTCGGGAAGAACTCTCCATCGAATCTGGACTTGAAGGTAGCCCAGACGATCGGCTCCACCAGCATCTTCTCTTCAGCATCCCACCAATTCCTGGCGTTATCCTTCAGCTGCCTCTTAGCCAGATCAACCCATCCAGCCGGGTTAATCTTCGCCATTGCCAAGTTATCCTCAATGTTCCTTATCCACTCGTCGGCAGCCAGAGGACCCTCAGAACCATCAAAATATGCGGGACCCAGCTCCCGAAATTGCTTCGCTCCTGGCTCAGAGCGAGGGGCATCCGGAAGAGCCCGGGCAGCTCGAGCAAGCGGAGCATTCTGGACTTGCAGAAGCACGCCCTGCTGAACTTGCTTCATCTGGAGCATCATCCGCATCATCTCACCGCTGGTGGGTTCCCGCTCAGGCTCCTCATCATGAGGGATCGCGCCACTACCACCACCACGGGTGAATCGTCTTCCTGCCATCTAGTGACACAGAAAACGAATCAGATTAGACTCATAGCTTATGACTCGGACGTCGAACTTAATTTATTGGACATTCTAATATTATTATCGCTATTCCAAAAATCGCAGTTACAGAGGGACCTGCATGGGCCACCACTAAAACCTGTCACGACCCGCTTCCCTAAAATGGAGGCGAGACGCGAGGAGGTCCGCACGAGTGTGGAGCTGTGAAGCCCCAAACCCGATAAGCGTCCACTATACATAAACAGGTCCCTGTAACCACAACAGAATAACAATAATAACACAGGGCGAGACTGAAATAAAATTCCACATCTCACAAATTGTCCAACATCCAGAAAAGTCCAACATCCAGAAAAGCCACCAGGCTAAAAGAAAAGAGTCTAAAGGCCCAGAACAAGGCCAACAAAAGCAACGACAACAACAAAGTATAGGTGCCACGCACCGATAACAAAACAACTGTCTAAACAAAAGTAAAGCACAACGAAGACACTAGGACTGGTCCCCAGTGTCCACGTACTCCCCGTCAAACACAAGCTCGGGCTCGGCGTCAGCAAACACCTCGTCCTCAACAAGGTACTCGGGCTCAGGATCTAACATGTGTCACCCAAAAGAGTAAAGGGGCACATGTCAGCAAGTCTAAAAAGACTTGGGCAAGGAAACTGAAAGTGAGGCATCTAGCAACCTAGCAGTTTAGTATGCATGACATGGCAGTTATAACATGAGTGCACAATTAAAACATGGCAAGACAATTTGTACAAGAGAACAATCATCGGGACAAGACAAGAGTAGCCAAGCTACTTTCAATTCAATACATACGCATTTTGTAGGTGTTTACGCCATTCGCTGAATGGCATAGCATTTCAGACCGATCGGCACTAAACACTACCCAATACCCACACGATATGGAGCCTGGGGTCCCCGCACATTGAGCTCAGCTAGTGAGCCTGAGGTTGCCCCGCACATTGAGCTCGCATTCTTAGTTCACAATTCAATACATCGAGCGTTGGGGTTTCCAACTCATTATGCTCGCTTCTGGTCACGAGCCAGGAACACAAGTATGGCGTAGGGAACACCTAGCCGGAACACGCAATTCGGGCATTGGCTATCAACCAACACATGGCCCGCTTCTGGAACACGAGCCAGGAACACAACATTGTAGCGAAGCTACGCAATCACAGCAATACCTAAAGAATGCGAGGTCATGACAGTTTATTTGCGTACAGTTAATTAAATTAAACGTGACAGGCGAAATGCAATGACATGAACATATTCGCGTACCGTTAATTGAAAGTAAACATGACATGGAAGTTGTGCAACATGCTATATGTGTTGGAACTAGCTTCGTTGTCAAGCTAGTTCCCCAATTTGCGCCTAGGCGAGTATCATTTCGTCGCCTAGACTCTTTTACGCCTACAACAAGCAAATGGCCTAAAACATGGCCTAAACCCTAAGTGGCAAGTTTCACTTGCCTAGCACCGGGGATGACGACCACTTCGTCACACGGATGCTATCTACGGGGGAAATCGCTGTTAAGGGGGAAACAACATCAAACACATGAAATTAATTAGGGTTTCACCAAAATTATAAATAAGTTAAGAAAACAACGGTAGAACGATTTCTTACCAAGAGGAGACGGAAGAAACACTCCGGGGAACCCTAGGATCAAATCTGGAGAAGATTGGAGAAGATTGGGGAAACTAGGGTTTTGGGGGATTTGGGGATTTTGATGGGTTTTGGTGAGATTTTGGGGAAGATGAGAGGTAGATAGAGTAGATGGATGGTTTGGATGATGGATTTAGGGATTGGAATGGAGAAATGGAGCTTGGAGGAAGATGGGGGCTGAAGGGGGAAGATTCTAGGGTTTTGGGTCGTGTTGGAGAAGAAGAAGTCGTTTGGGAGGGGTATTTATAGGTTGGGCTGGCGGCTGCCCAGAAATTAGGGTTTTAACACTGGTTAGTCGGTCAAAGAGCAACCACTGACCGACTAGTTTGGCAACTAGTCGGTCGGTCGACCAACGCTGACCGACTAAGTGCAAACAGTAACTCCTGAACGAAAATAGGATTCTAGAGTTAGTCGGTCCATGAACAAGTACTGACCGACTAGTTTAGCATCTAGTCGGTCGATGAACGTTCTTAGACCGACTAAGAGTAAACAATAACTGATACAAAAATAATATGATGAGTTAGTCGGTTCAAGAAGCATTGCTGACCGACTAGTTTGCAACCTAGTCGGTCAACCAACGTTCTTAGACCGACTAACGATAAACAGTAACTCCTGAGAAATTTAGAAAGCTAACTAGTCGGTCCAAGAAGGATTGCCGACCGACTGGATCGTCATCTAGTCGGTCGGTGGCCCTTCTTACACCGGCTAATGAGCACAGAAAAGTACCGATACGGAGCGCGGGGCCCCGGGATCGATTCCTAAGACTCCTAGGCTTGATCTAACAGTTAGATACGACCGTTAAGAAGTCCGTCACGAGTGACTTACTTCGAAATCGACAATCCTAAGGAAGGAGCGAGAAAATACGACGAATCGATCGAAAATGAAATCTACGGAGACGAAAACCACACAAGAGGAGAAAATCCACCAAAACATATATTATATCATATTAAATCCAGATTCATGAAAAGCACTCGTTACATCCTCCCCAACTTAAGAAAAATTCCGTCCTCGGAATTTCCAAAAACTCACGAGTCCGGAAACAAAAGTGGGAAACGCTCTCGCATCTCATCCTCATTCTCCCAAGTAGACTCTCCAGGTGAGCCGTGTCGCCACATCACCCTCACAAGATTGACAATCTTGTTCCGAAGCGATTTCTGACGCCTGTCCAGAATCTGCACTGGATGCTGGTCATACGTCATATCGGGGCGAACGGTAATCTCCGAAAAATCCACCGCATGAGACGGATCGCTAATGTATCGACGAAGCTGCGACACATGGAAAACATTGTGAACTCCTTCCAAAGATGGCGGCAAGGCCAAGCGATAAGCTACCTCGCCAACCCTCTCCAAAACGTCAAACGGTCCAATGTATCGCGGGCTCAACTTCCCACGCTTCCCAAAACGAATCACACCACGATTCGGGGAAATCTTCAAGAACACATGGTCGCCCGGTTGAAACTCCAAAGGACGACGTTTAGCATCCGCCCAATGCTTAAAACGGTCCTGAGCAATTCTCAACCTCTCCCGAATATTCCTGACGATATCCACGGCCTCCACGATCATCTCAGGTCCCAACAACTCCCGATCACCAACGTCATCCCAACTCAATGGCGATCGACATTTCCTCCCATAAAGAGCGGCGAAAGGCGCCATGCCAATACTCGCCTGGAAGCTGTTGTTGTAGGAAAACTCCACCAAATGTAGATGGTCATCCCACGAACCCTTGAAATCCAACATGCACGCCCTCAGCATGTCTTCCAAAATCTGAATCGTCCTCTCGGACTGGCCATCCGTCTGCGGATGGTACGCCGTGCTGAAACTCAGACGCGTACCCAAGCTCTTCTGCAAACTCTGCCAAAACTGAGATGTGAACCTCGTGTCTCTGTCAGACACGATACTCACGGGGACTCCATGAAGTCGCACAACCTCCTGCACGATTCACGTTACATCACTATCCAAACTAGGAAAAGGAAATAAAACGGAGAGTAAAAGAATTTTACCTCCATATATCTCCTCGCTAGCGCCTCAGTGGACTGTCCCACTCAGAATGGAATAAAGTGTGCAGATTTGGTCAATCGATCTACGATCACCCAAATCGCGTCATTCTGCTTCAGACTCCGAGGTAGTCCAGTCACGAAATCCATAGTGATGTGTTGCCATTTCCACTCCGGAATCGGAAGCAGTTGTAGCAACCCGGCCGAACGCTGATGCTCCGCCTTCACTTGCTGGCAAACCAAGCACTTGGCTACACTCCGAGCCACACTCCTCTTCATACCATGCCACCAATAATTCAGACGAAGATCCTGGTACATCTTGGTGCCACCAGGATGCACAGAATACGGCGAACTGTGTGCCTCCACCATCAATTCCTCTTTGATATCCCCAGCAGGCACACACAACCTGGCTCCGAACCTCAGCGAGCCATCCTCATGAATCAAAAAGTCAGTCCGCAGACCGGCTTCCACCATCTCCCGAATCTTCACCAGCTTCGGATCCTCAGCCTGGCCAGCCTTAATCCGATCCACGATCGTCGACTGTACCTGCATGTACATCAACGACGAAGCCTCTCCAGGAAGAACAATCTCCACACCAGACTCGCAAAAATCCTGCTGCAATCTCCACTGCGAGGTCAAAATCATCACCGCTGGCAGCCTACTCAAAGCATCTGGAACCACATTCACCTTGCCAGGGTGATACTGCAAATCAATCTCATAATCCGCCATAAGCTCCAACCATCGACGCTGTCGCATGTTGAGCTCCTTCTGAGTGAAAATATACTTCAAGCTTTTGTGATCGGTGAAAATCTTCACTTTCTCACTCAGCAAGAAGTGCCTCCAAATCTTAAGAGCAAACACGACGGCAGCCAACTCCAAATCATGCGTCGGGTAATTCTTCTCATGAACCTTAAGCTGACGAGACGCATACGCCACAACATGCCCGTGCTGATGCAACACACAACCGAGACCCTTGCCAGAAGCATCGCAAAAGATCTCAAATCCACCGCTGCGATCAGGCACAACAAGAATAGGGGCACTCGTCAACCTCTCCTTCAGAACACCAAAAGCACTCTCACAATCACCCGACCAAACATAAGCAACATCCTTCCGCGTCAACCTGGTCATCGGCTCAGCAATACGAGAAAAGTCCTTAATGAATCGCCGATAGTAACCAGCAAGTCCAAGAAAACTCCGAATCTCAGACGCTGACGACGGAACAGGCCACTCCCTGATGGCCCGAATCTTCTTGGGATCCACTGAAATACCATCTCCAGTCACCACATGCCCAAGAAAAGCAACTCGATCCAGCCAAAACTCGCACTTCAAAAACTTAGCATACAAACGATGCTTCCTCAAAATCTCCAACACCGTCCTCAAGTGCGAGGCATGCTCTTCCTCCGACTTCGAATAGATCGGAATGTCGTCAATGAAGATAACGACAAACTTATCCAAAAAGTCGTAGAAAATCAGGTTCATCAGATTCATGAAAACTGCGGGCGCGTTAGTTACGCCGAAGGGCATAACCACAAACTCATAGTGTCCATACTTCGTCCTGAACGCTGTCTTCGGAACATCTCCTTTCTTCACCTTCAACTGATGGTAACCACTCCTCAAATCCAATTTAGAAAACACCCTCGAACCTCCAAGCTGATCAAAAATATCATCGATGCGAGGCAACGGGTATTTATTCTTAATGGTCACCGCATTCAACTCCCGATAGTCCACGCACATGCGACGCGAACCATCCTTCTTCTTAACCAACAACACCGGTGCTCCCCACGGAGACACGCTAGGATTAATATAACCCTTCTGCAAAAGCTCATCCAACTGCTTCCACAACTCTTCCAACTCTGCAGGTTCCATACGATACGGCGCCTTCGAAATCGGCTGCGCACCTGGAACAAGATCGATAGAAAATTCCAAAGCCCGATCAGGCGGCAAACCAGACATCTCCTCGGGGAAGACGTCGCCAAAATCTCGCACCACAGCTGGCCACTCCAGCTCCATCTGCATAGCCACAGCCTCCACCGGCCTGGCCCGAAATCTGACAGGACCAAGCGAACTGCTACCACGACTGAACTCAAACACTGGATGTCCGGGAATCTCGAACACCACCTTCTTCCTCCGACAGTCGATCGTAGCATAGAAGCTCGCAAGCCAGTCCATCCCAAGAACTGCATCATAGTTGATGATGTCGTGGACAATGAAATCAGCACAAAGCTCACGTCCACAAACCACCAACGGGCAAGAATTGCACCCACAATGCACCGAGACTACACCGTTCCCTGTGACGATACTCCAACTCTTAGGAAGAGAGGACGTCGACAAAGAATGCTTCTCCACGAAGCTCCGAGAAATAATGCACATCGAGGCACCAGAGTCAAAGAGGACTCGTGCAGGAAATGTGCAAACCAAAATCACACCTAATCAAGCAATTAACAATCAAACCCTAATCTAGCAAACAACCATGTTCAAGCAAACAACATAATCTAACAATCAAGACCAGCTAGGAAAGTAACAGCTAGATTGAGGATTACCTGCGATAACCTCATCCACAGCCTCGCTCTCCGCAGCGGTCATCAGAAAAGCCTGCCTCCTCGGCGGAACAGCCTGCCGAAAAGCCTGCCTCTGCGGAACAAGAGCTGCTCCACGTCCAGCAGGAACAGGCGCTCGCTGCTGCAACGGCTGAGCCGCAACAGGAGCCCTCCGCAGCGGATCCGCATGCCGACAATCCTTCGCGACATGAGAAGCATCACCGCAAACCAGACACTGGCCCAGAAACCTCCGACACTGATCCTTGACGTGACCAGGCTTGCCGCAGAAATGGCAAAACCTCGGAATAGACCCTCCTGGCCTCTTAAACTGAGCAGACTGATTAGGCCTGAATCCAGGTCTAACCACAGCTCTCGCCTGCTCCACAGGCCTCTTCCCAGCACCAACAACAGACCCCTTCCTCTGGTTCAAATTTAACTCTTGCCGCCTCGCAGCAATCAGAACCTTCTGATATGTCTCCAGGTCAGAAGAGGTCACAAAGCTCTGAAGCTCCAAGGCAAGTCCCTGTAGAAATCGCTGAGCTTTCTCATCGGCATCCTGCACCATCTTAGGTGCAAACCGACTGAGCCTCGTGAACTCCTGGTGGTACTGATCCACCGACAAGCTCCCCTGCTTCAGATCTATAAAGCGCTGCAGCATCACCTGCCGAGCAGCCTTCGGGAAGAACTCTCCATCGAATCTGGACTTGAAGGTAGCCCAGACGATCGGCTCCACCAGCATCTTCTCTTCAGCATCCCACCAATTCCTGGCGTTATCCTTCAGCTGCCTCTTAGCCAGATCAACCCATCCAGCCGGGTTAATCTTCGCCATTGCCAAGTTATCCTCAATGTTCCTTATCCACTCGTCGGCAGCCAGAGGACCCTCAGAACCATCAAAATATGCGGGACCCAGCTCCCGAAATTGCTTCGCTCCTGGCTCAGAGCGAGGGGCATCCGGAAGAGCCCGGGCAGCTCGAGCAAGCGGAGCATTCTGGACTTGCAGAAGCACGCCCTGCTGAACTTGCTTCATCTGGAGCATCATCCGCATCATCTCACCGCTGGTGGGTTCCCGCTCAGGCTCCTCATCATGAGGGATCGCGCCACTACCACCACCACGGATGAATCGTCTTCCTGCCATCTAGTGACACAGAAAACGAATCAGATTAGACTCATAGCTTATGACTCGGACGTCGAACTTAATTTATTGGACATTCTAATATTATTATCGCTATTCCAAAAATCGCAGTTACAGAGGGACCTGCATGGGCCACCACTAAAACCTGTCACGACCCGCTTCCCTAAAATGGAGGCGAGACGCGAGGAGGTCCGCACGAGTGTGGAGCTGTGAAGCCCCAAACCCGATAAGCGTCCACTATACATAAACAGGTCCCTGTAACCACAACAGAATAACAATAATAACACAGGGCGAGACTGAAATAAAATTCCACATCTCACAAATTGTCCAACATCCAGAAAAGTCCAACATCCAGAAAAGCCACCAGGCTAAAAGAAAAGAGTCTAAAGGCCCAGAACAAGGCCAACAAAAGCAACGACAACAACAAAGTATAGGTGCCACGCACCGATAACAAAACAACTGTCTAAACAAAAGTAAAGCACAACGAAGACACTAGGACTGGTCCCCAGTGTCCACGTACTCCCCGTCAAACACAAGCTCGGGCTCGGCGTCAGCAAACACCTCGTCCTCAACAAGGTACTCGGGCTCAGGATCTAACATGTGTCACCCAAAAGAGTAAAGGGGCACATGTCAGCAAGTCTAAAAAGACTTGGGCAAGGAAACTGAAAGTGAGGCATCTAGCAACCTAGCAGTTTAGTATGCATGACATGGCAGTTATAACATGAGTGCACAATTAAAACATGGCAAGACAATTTGTACAAGAGAACAATCATCGGGACAAGACAAGAGTAGCCAAGCTACTTTCAATTCAATACATACGCATTTTGTAGGTGTTTACGCCATTCGCTGAATGGCATAGCATTTCAGACCGATCGGCACTAAACACTACCCAATACCCACACGATATGGAGCCTGGGGTCCCCGCACATTGAGCTCAGCTAGTGAGCCTGAGGTTGCCCCGCACATTGAGCTCGCATTCTTAGTTCACAATTCAATACATCGAGCGTTGGGGTTTCCAACTCATTATGCTCGCTTCTGGTCACGAGCCAGGAACACAAGTATGGCGTAGGGAACACCTAGCCGGAACACGCAATTCGGGCATTGGCTATCAACCAACACATGGCCCGCTTCTGGAACACGAGCCAGGAACACAACATTGTAGCGAAGCTACGCAATCACAGCAATACCTAAAGAATGCGAGGTCATGACAGTTTATTTGCGTACAGTTAATTAAATTAAACGTGACAGGCGAAATGCAATGACATGAACATATTCGCGTACCGTTAATTGAAAGTAAACATGACATGGAAGTTGTGCAACATGCTATATGTGTTGGAACTAGCTTCGTTGTCAAGCTAGTTCCCCAATTTGCGCCTAGGCGAGTATCATTTCGTCGCCTAGACTCTTTTACGCCTACAACAAGCAAATGGCCTAAAACATGGCCTAAACCCTAAGTGGCAAGTTTCACTTGCCTAGCACCGGGGATGACGACCACTTCGTCACACGGATGCTATCTACGGGGGAAATCGCTGTTAAGGGGGAAACAACATCAAACACATGAAATTAATTAGGGTTTCACCAAAATTATAAATAAGTTAAGAAAACAACGGTAGAACGATTTCTTACCAAGAGGAGACGGAAGAAACACTCCGGGGAACCCTAGGATCAAATCTGGAGAAGATTGGAGAAGATTGGGGAAACTAGGGTTTTGGGGGATTTGGGGATTTTGATGGGTTTTGGTGAGATTTTGGGGAAGATGAGAGGTAGATAGAGTAGATGGATGGTTTGGATGATGGATTTAGGGATTGGAATGGAGAAATGGAGCTTGGAGGAAGATGGGGGCTGAAGGGGGAAGATTCTAGGGTTTTGGGTCGTGTTGGAGAAGAAGAAGTCGTTTGGGAGGGGTATTTATAGGTTGGGCTGGCGGCTGCCCAGAAATTAGGGTTTTAACACTGGTTAGTCGGTCAAAGAGCAACCACTGACCGACTAGTTTGGCAACTAGTCGGTCGGTCGACCAACGCTGACCGACTAAGTGCAAACAGTAACTCCTGAACGAAAATAGGATTCTAGAGTTAGTCGGTCCATGAACAAGTACTGACCGACTAGTTTAGCATCTAGTCGGTCGATGAACGTTCTTAGACCGACTAAGAGTAAACAATAACTGATACAAAAATAATATGATGAGTTAGTCGGTTCAAGAAGCATTGCTGACCGACTAGTTTGCAACCTAGTCGGTCAACCAACGTTCTTAGACCGACTAACGATAAACAGTAACTCCTGAGAAATTTAGAAAGCTAACTAGTCGGTCCAAGAAGGATTGCCGACCGACTGGATCGTCATCTAGTCGGTCGGTGGCCCTTCTTACACCGGCTAATGAGCACAGAAAAGTACCGATACGGAGCGCGGGGCCCCGGGATCGATTCCTAAGACTCCTAGGCTTGATCTAACAGTTAGATACGACCGTTAAGAAGTCCGTCACGAGTGACTTACTTCGAAATCGACAATCCTAAGGAAGGAGCGAGAAAATACGACGAATCGATCGAAAATGAAATCTACGGAGACGAAAACCACACAAGAGGAGAAAATCCACCAAAACATATATTATATCATATTAAATCCAGATTCATGAAAAGCAGTCGTTACATCCTCCCCAACTTAAGAAAAATTCCGTCCTCGGAATTTCCAAAAACTCACGAGTCCGGAAACAAAAGTGGGAAACGCTCTCGCATCTCATCCTCATTCTCCCAAGTAGACTCTCCAGGTGAGCCGTGTCGCCACATCACCCTCACAAGATTGACAATCTTGTTCCGAAGCGATTTCTGACGCCTGTCCAGAATCTGCACTGGATGCTGGTCATACGTCATATCGGGGCGAACGGTAATCTCCGAAAAATCCACCGCATGAGACGGATCGCTAATGTATCGACGAAGCTGCGACACATGGAAAACATTGTGAACTCCTTCCAAAGATGGCGGCAAGGCCAAGCGATAAGCTACCTCGCCAACCCTCTCCAAAACGTCAAACGGTCCAATGTATCGCGGGCTCAACTTCCCACGCTTCCCAAAACGAATCACACCACGATTCGGGGAAATCTTCAAGAACACATGGTCGCCCGGTTGAAACTCCAAAGGACGACGTTTAGCATCCGCCCAATGCTTAAAACGGTCCTGAGCAATTCTCAACCTCTCCCGAATATTCCTGACGATATCCACGGCCTCCACGATCATCTCAGGTCCCAACAACTCCCGATCACCAACGTCATCCCAACTCAATGGCGATCGACATTTCCTCCCATAAAGAGCGGCGAAAGGCGCCATGCCAATACTCGCCTGGAAGCTGTTGTTGTAGGAAAACTCCACCAAATGTAGATGGTCATCCCACGAACCCTTGAAATCCAACATGCACGCCCTCAGCATGTCTTCCAAAATCTGAATCGTCCTCTCGGACTGGCCATCCGTCTGCGGATGGTACGCCGTGCTGAAACTCAGACGCGTACCCAAGCTCTTCTGCAAACTCTGCCAAAACTGAGATGTGAACCTCGTGTCTCTGTCAGACACGATACTCACGGGGACTCCATGAAGTCGCACAACCTCCAGCACGATTCACGTTACATCACTATCCAAACTAGGAAAAGGAAATAAAACGGAGAGTAAAAGAATTTTACCTCCATATATCTCCTCGCTAGCGCCTCAGTGGACTGTCCCACTCAGAATGGAATAAAGTGTGCAGATTTGGTCAATCGATCTACGATCACCCAAATCGCGTCATTCTGCTTCAGACTCCGAGGTAGTCCAGTCACGAAATCCATAGTGATGTGTTGCCATTTCCACTCCGGAATCGGAAGCAGTTGTAGCAACCCGGCCGAACGCTGATGCTCCGCCTTCACTTGCTGGCAAACCAAGCACTTGGCTACACTCCGAGCCACACTCCTCTTCATACCATGCCACCAATAATTCAGACGAAGATCCTGGTACATCTTGGTGCCACCAGGATGCACAGAATACGGCGAACTGTGTGCCTCCACCATCAATTCCTCTTTGATATCCCCAGCAGGCACACACAACCTGGCTCCGAACCTCAGCGAGCCATCCTCATGAATCAAAAAGTCAGTCCGCAGACCGGCTTCCACCATCTCCCGAATCTTCACCAGCTTCGGATCCTCAGCCTGGCCAGCCTTAATCCGATCCACGATCGTCGACTGTACCTGCATGTACATCAACGACGAAGCCTCTCCAGGAAGAACAATCTCCACACCAGACTCGCAAAAATCCTGCTGCAATCTCCACTGCGAGGTCAAAATCATCACCGCTGGCAGCCTACTCAAAGCATCTGGAACCACATTCACCTTGCCAGGGTGATACTGCAAATCAATCTCATAATCCGCCATAAGCTCCAACCATCGACGCTGTCGCATGTTGAGCTCCTTCTGAGTGAAAATATACTTCAAGCTTTTGTGATCGGTGAAAATCTTCACTTTCTCACTCAGCAAGAAGTGCCTCCAAATCTTAAGAGCAAACACGACGGCAGCCAACTCCAAATCATGCGTCGGGTAATTCTTCTCATGAACCTTAAGCTGACGAGACGCATACGCCACAACATGCCCGTGCTGATGCAACACACAACCGAGACCCTTGCCAGAAGCATCGCAAAAGATCTCAAATCCACCGCTGCGATCAGGCACAACAAGAATAGGGGCACTCGTCAACCTCTCCTTCAGAACACCAAAAGCACTCTCACAATCACCCGACCAAACATAAGCAACATCCTTCCGCGTCAACCTGGTCATCGGCTCAGCAATACGAGAAAAGTCCTTAATGAATCGCCGATAGTAACCAGCAAGTCCAAGAAAACTCCGAATCTCAGACGCTGACGACGGAACAGGCCACTCCCTGATGGCCCGAATCTTCTTGGGATCCACTGAAATACCATCTCCAGTCACCACATGCCCAAGAAAAGCAACTCGATCCAGCCAAAACTCGCACTTCAAAAACTTAGCATACAAACGATGCTTCCTCAAAATCTCCAACACCGTCCTCAAGTGCGAGGCATGCTCTTCCTCCGACTTCGAATAGATCGGAATGTCGTCAATGAAGATAACGACAAACTTATCCAAAAAGTCGTAGAAAATCAGGTTCATCAGATTCATGAAAACTGCGGGCGCGTTAGTTACGCCGAAGGGCATAACCACAAACTCATAGTGTCCATACTTCGTCCTGAACGCTG
This sequence comes from Scilla litardierei, assembly GCA_030789695.1. NCBI lineage: Eukaryota > Viridiplantae > Streptophyta > Magnoliopsida > Asparagales > Asparagaceae > Scilla > Scilla litardierei. The sequence continues at coordinate 105,359,305 of CM061135.1, read as the reverse complement.
TCTTCGGAACATCTCCTTTCTTCACCTTCAACTGATGGTAACCACTCCTCAAATCCAATTTAGAAAACACCCTCGAACCTCCAAGCTGATCAAAAATATCATCGATGCGAGGCAACGGGTATTTATTCTTAATGGTCACCGCATTCAACTCCCGATAGTCCACGCACATGCGACGCGAACCATCCTTCTTCTTAACCAACAACACCGGTGCTCCCCACGGAGACACGCTAGGATTAATATAACCCTTCTGCAAAAGCTCATCCAACTGCTTCCACAACTCTTCCAACTCTGCAGGTTCCATACGATACGGCGCCTTCGAAATCGGCTGCGCACCTGGAACAAGATCGATAGAAAATTCCAAAGCCCGATCAGGCGGCAAACCAGACATCTCCTCGGGGAAGACGTCGCCAAAATCTCGCACCACAGCTGGCCACTCCAGCTCCATCTGCATAGCCACAGCCTCCACCGGCCTGGCCCGAAATCTGACAGGACCAAGCGAACTGCTACCACGACTGAACTCAAACACTGGATGTCCGGGAATCTCGAACACCACCTTCTTCCTCCGACAGTCGATCGTAGCATAGAAGCTCGCAAGCCAGTCCATCCCAAGAACTGCATCATAGTTGATGATGTCGTGGACAATGAAATCAGCACAAAGCTCACGTCCACAAACCACCAACGGGCAAGAATTGCACCCACAATGCACCGAGACTACACCGTTCCCTGTGACGATACTCCAACTCTTAGGAAGAGAGGACGTCGACAAAGAATGCTTCTCCACGAAGCTCCGAGAAATAATGCACATCGAGGCACCAGAGTCAAAGAGGACTCGTGCAGGAAATGTGCAAACCAAAATCACACCTAATCAAGCAATTAACAATCAAACCCTAATCTAGCAAACAACCATGTTCAAGCAAACAACATAATCTAACAATCAAGACCAGCTAGGAAAGTAACAGCTAGATTGAGGATTACCTGCGATAACCTCATCCACAGCCTCGCTCTCCGCAGCGGTCATCAGAAAAGCCTGCCTCCTCGGCGGAACAGCCTGCCGAAAAGCCTGCCTCTGCGGAACAAGAGCTGCTCCACGTCCAGCAGGAACAGGCGCTCGCTGCTGCAAACGGCTGAGCCGCAACAGGAGCCCTCCGCAGCGGATCCGCATGCCGACAATCCTTCGCGACATGAGAAGCATCACCGCAAACCAGACACTGGCCCAGAAACCTCCGACACTGATCCTTGACATGACCAGGCTTGCCGCAGAAATGGCAAAACCTCGGAATAGACCCTCCTGGCCTCTTAAACTGAGCAGACTGATTAGGCCTGAATCCAGGTCTAACCACAGCTCTCGCCTGCTCCACAGGCCTCTTCCCAGCACCAACAACAGACCCCTTCCTCTGGTTCAAATTTAACTCTTGCCGCCTCGCAGCAATCAGAACCTTCTGATATGTCTCCAGGTCAGAAGAGGTCACAAAGCTCTGAAGCTCCAAGGCAAGTCCCTGTAGAAATCGCTGAGCTTTCTCATCGGCATCCTGCACCATCTTAGGTGCAAACCGACTGAGCCTCGTGAACTCCTGGTGGTACTGATCCACCGACAAGCTCCCCTGCTTCAGATCTATAAAGCGCTGCAGCATCACCTGCCGAGCAGCCTTCGGGAAGAACTCTCCATCGAATCTGGACTTGAAGGTAGCCCAGACGATCGGCTCCACCAGCATCTTCTCTTCAGCATCCCACCAATTCCTGGCGTTATCCTTCAGCTGCCTCTTAGCCAGATCAACCCATCCAGCCGGGTTAATCTTCGCCATTGCCAAGTTATCCTCAATGTTCCTTATCCACTCGTCGGCAGCCAGAGGACCCTCAGAACCATCAAAATATGCGGGACCCAGCTCCCGAAATTGCTTCGCTCCTGGCTCAGAGCGAGGGGCATCCGGAAGAGCCCGGGCAGCTCGAGCAAGCGGAGCATTCTGGACTTGCAGAAGCACGCCCTGCTGAACTTGCTTCATCTGGAGCATC
>CM061135.1:105319111-105356795 GCA_030789695.1 Scilla litardierei | reverse complement strand
TTATTTCTAGCCTTCTTCTTGTTTTTCCACTTCTGGGGAGAAACATGGTGGGCTTTAGGGAGAGGGGCAGTACCAGAAGGGCACAGATTATGAGTGGCAAGTAGCAATTCTCTATTCTGCTCTGCCCTAAGAAGGCAAGAGAGCAAATCAGAGAACTTCGTGAAGTTGCGTTCACGGTACTATTGCATGAGGATTGCATCTTTCTCGTGGAACGAGGTAAATGTCTTTTCCAACATGCGATGCACCGAGACTTCTTCACCACACAGCTTCAGGCATGAGGTGATAGTATGAAGTGCTGAGTTGTACTCAGCAACGGACTTATAGTCCTAAAGACGGAGATTTTCCCACTCATAACTGGCAGGTGGTAGTATGGCATCAATTTGATGTCTATAACGTGTCTCCAGTGATGTCCATCACTCAAGAGGGTCTTCTACCGTTAAGTATTCAGACTTTAAGGTCCGATCTATGTGTCTCCTGATATAGATAATGGCTTTTGCCGTATCCATGTCGGAGACAATGTTAGTAGAACTGCCAGCTGGCTGGGCCGTTGCAGGGGCCTTACTAGTAGTTGTCTCGGCCGCTGCGGGGGCTAGAATTGAGTGAAGCAGTGCCATTGAACGCAAGTGGAACTTCTGGTCCACTCGCCAGCTTAGGTAATTCTTTCCTGCTGTGTCAAGGACCTTGAAATCGACGCTAGCCAATTTTGCAATTTATCTATGTAAATAAATACGCATGAATTAATATTTGTGAAAAATAAATTCACGCAAGGTAAATAAAAAGTCATGTGGGGATCGGCCAGATACCCTTAGAAACAAAATGTCCAAAAATGTCCGAATACAGTCCATAAAAAATACAAAAGAAATGAAAAATATAATTTGGAAACCCACTTTGGGTCGCAGCATTAAGCGAATTTCATCTTCGTCTTCAATTTGTCCGAGCTTCTATCTTTTGGCATTTTTACATTATAACCTCACTACAATTCCTCTCAAAACAGAAAAAGAAAGCGAGGAATATAAAAAGGTGTATCTCAAAATGGCCGATCCCAAACCACAAGACTGAATTATTTACAACATCCACACAGTTATATATAAGCTACATGCATAAATAATTGCGCAACATCAAGGCTTATCAAATTTAATTTAATCAACATCGCACTCAATATATCGGAGAAATATAAAATATTTAATAATTACTTGGGCCACGTGGAGACATATCATGCATTGTTAGGTTAGATAACTAACGACAGAGCGATCTCAAGACCTTCTATAACTATTAAATAAAAAATCTAATTAATCCAAACACTACTGGAAAATTGGACATTAGCCACGGACAAATCCGTGGCTAATACCCCAAAATCAGTGGCTAATACCCAATAGCCACGGATTTTTATAAATTCCGTGGCTATTGTTCCCTGAGGGAAAGTGGCATTGCAAATGTGACAAATCCGTGGCAAATGGAAGAAATTCCGTGGCGGAAAAGTTATCCACGGAACTATAGCCATGGAAATTCCGTGGCAATTGTTCCACCTATTGCCACGAAAAATCCGTGGCAAAAGTATATTTGCTACGGAAAAGTTCAGAAAATATTTCAGTGGTAAACCTCATTAGCCACGGATATTCCGTGGCTATTGTTCCAACTATTGCCACGGAAATTCCGTGGCAAAAAGTTATTCGTTACGGATGATTTTTGAAAAAAATTACAATGGCTAAACTGCATTAGCCGCGGATATGCCGTGGCAAGATTGTTTTATTTGCACGAATTCTCGGTGGCAAAAAGTTTTCCGCGACGGATATTTTCCAAATACAATTTTGTGGCTAAAAATATTAGCCACAGCCAGTCCGTGGCTAATGTGTTTATTTATTTTTTAAAAAAATTCAAAAATTCGTTTACAATCAAAATACCAATATATACAAATAACAAGAAAGAAACATCGCTGTACAATCAAAATTCCCCTATATAAACAATATCAAAAATTCCAATTAAAAAATTCTCATCCATCAACAAATTCCCAGAAACTAAATGAATACAAACTTTACACATACATCAATACATCAACATACCTCAATAGAAAAGTTTTCCATATACAAAAGTTTTCCACAGACATACATAACGGCTCCTTGGCCCACTCAATACAAAAAGTTTCCACACATCAACATAATGGCCCTCGGCCCCATCAATACAAAAAGTTTCCACACATTAACATAACAGCCCCTCTGTCCCCTTCAATACAAAGTAAACTCTCAATCTCATCATAACGGCCTTGTGGCCCCCTCATCACTCCCCAAAACACCAAGTAAAAAACAATCAAACTCTCACCTCATATCTCCACCATCCGGTCCTCCACCGGCTCCGCCCTGTGGGCGCGATTCCTGAAACAAAAATTGAAATAAATAAGTATTTATTAAAATTAATAAAAAATAACTATTATTTGTTAGAGGCAAGATATGCTTAATAGTACTCTGCAAACTAGTTTTTTGTAGGAATCATGTATATCAAATTTCCATCACAAAAGTGCATAGTACAGCTTAAAACGTTAAAAAAAATTTACACATCAAAATTAACACGTTCATGGTTTTTTTAGAATCCAGTACAATATATTATCCTACACAAGCGCATTTATGTGTCAAGCAAATGAATAACATGAGAAATTCAAGACAGAAACATAGATATATTTATCATGTCAACAACCCAGATGAATACAGTTCTATAAATTCCAAACCACTCACAAAACCATAAAGTTGTCTTATTGACAAGAACAGGGGAGATGAAATTTTGAGATTACATGATGGATTTGTTATATATATGCATATACATATATATGTGTGTACATGTACACATATACATGTTCATATATATATATACTAGTCTATAACCCGTGCCCGAGGGCACGGTTCAATTTAGATATTTCCCACTCAAAATCTTAGTTCCCCCGAAAATGTGGGCACGATTCATTGTAGATATTCCCCCCTAAAAATCATAGTTCCCCCGAAAATGTGGGCACGATTCATTGTAGATATTCCCCCCCCCCCTCAAAATCTTAGTTCCCCCGAAAATGTGGGCACGATTCATTGTAGATATTCCCCTCTCAAAATCTTAGTTCCCCTGAAATTGTGTATATGATTCGTTTTAGAAATACCCCCTCAAAATCTTAGTTCCCCAATCAAAGTCTTAGTTCCCCAAAATTTAGGTCACCTCAAGAGATTTTAGTTCTCACATTGCTTAATTACTCAAAAAAATTTTAATTACTGGCAAAAATGTTTGTCCCCCAATATGTATTTCGTTTATAAATTTTTTTGTAAAGTTAGTTGCATTTCCCCCCATTTTTTAGACATCTATTCTATAAAGATGGGAGCTAAAACACATGTTACAATATTAAGATACATGAACAAACATAAAAATAGAGAAGGACGTAAAAATTAGCCATGTCACCAAAACCTAGGAGTGCGAAAGTTAGCAGCATTGATCAAATTATGTGTATTAGCCATGTCACCACGTTCCCCCCAATCACATCCAACCATGAAAACAATTGAAATTGGTGAAGTAAAAAACCATGCAAGCAACTATTGAACTTTACATTTCTAACATCAAAAAGTAACACCTTAATAATGTTACACAAAAGTAATATAGATCCAGTTCTCTTAGTCTAAGCCAAGTAACACCATAATAATATTTACATTTGTTACATCAAAAATACATCTGTTACATCAACGCTGTTAATACGCAATCCATCATGGTTCAACAGGAAACTTCCTCTGCATTACAATATAAAAGGAATGCGTGTCAATCTCAATCCAACAGCGTGTGTCATCTGGATGCACAATAACCTAGGTAATTACAAACGTAAATTGGTTAGAGAAATAAAGAAATATGTGATAACATTAATATTTAAACTTAAAAGGCTTTTACCTTATGCGGGGGGAGCATATGTGGACGTGCTTTACGGACCCAATCAAGCTCCTTAAGAACTAACTTCCAATTCTATAACACAAACGATATTATGTTGATATTCAATGAAAATGATAGTGTGGGAATAAAATTCTAATAGTTTTTTACATTACCTCCATAACACATTTTTCAGGTGCATCAATATTCCCTGTCACCTGTGCATCTACAATTCTTTTTGCTTCTTGCTGTTAATAATAATAATAATAATAATTTACTAACTTAAAAAGTCTTAATATGAAAATGATAACTTATTTATTGATCAGCATACCTTGTCCCACCAAATTCTTTTATAATCACGCAACTTGACAGCTATATTATTGGCAGCAAGTAACACAACCTATAAGAACAAAAAATATTAAGAAATCAAATGAAATGAAATGAAATAAAAGAATAAAAAGTTATGATTAAAGACTTACAGTTTTAAACAAATCTGCATCAACCTGTATATAAAAATACAAACAAATATTTTAGCTAACCATTCATATTTAAAGATTCAAATTGAAACAAATAATAAGGCAAAAATGATTTTTTACTTAAGTTAAAAATTTCTTACATCGCCATATATAGTGACGCCAATCCACATTATGCAGCTAGTGGTTATATGATAATGGTGTACCTGTATGGTAGACAACAGTCGATAAATAATTTTTTTAAAGAATGACTAAATGAATAAAATAAATAGAAATATTTACAAAAAAATTAAACTACTAACTTACAATATTAATCATATAGTGGAATTCATAGCAAAACATCTGGATAAACGATGTTTAATGTTTTATTTGAATCGGCCGGAAGAAGGACACATACACGATCAAAAGATGTGCACCGTGAAAGTGCCACATAAAGATGTCCATGACTGAAAACTGGGGTCCGCAAATCCACTCCAACAAACTTTACAGATTGTCCCTGAGCTTTATTAATTGTCATGGCATAAGTTACACGGACAGGAAACTGCCGTCTTGTCATATGAAATGGTAATGTTGTAGCCGAAGGTGACAAAGATATTCTTGGAATAAACACAAAACTACCGGCTTTATCCCCATTTAAAATTTGAGCTTCAATGACACGTGATGCACATCTGACAACCATCAATCGAGTGCCATTGCAGAGCCCATCTTTTGGTGCAATATTTCGTAATAAAATAATAGGACAACCCACCTTAAGATCAAGTTTAAATTGTGGCAACCCAGGAAGATCCAAAGAGTTTATGTACTCAGTTGGAAATCGATTTATAATGGTTGGGTCTGTTTCATCATTTTCAGACAGGCTGTCTGCAGCTAGATATGTAATCTTTTGTCCCGGAAAAATGTGTAATGCAGCAGCATTTATAAAAGCAACATCATCATTCCGTGCAGAAAGAATTATTCGTTCAGTCAGGTATGCCGGAGTCACTGCACCCTCAATATCAAGCTGCGGATAAATTCGAAGTAATAACTCGTTTAAATCCTTGCACCTGAATATGTGAGAAGGAAGTTCTACCACCTCTGTAGGATTTGTGCCAACCTAATACATTATATAGATAAAATTTAAGTTAAGGAATGGCTAAGATAAAAATAGTAAGTAAAATTAAATTAGGCATGAAATAAAATACCTCCAAAATGAATTTTGCAAAATTTGCATTCTCAACTGATGAGTTATTTAACCGCATATTTTGATCCAAGATCAAAACTTGTACAGAGCACCATAATACAGATCGTCTCAATGAGGCACCAACAATTTCTTCTCGAACCCCCTTTGGTATGACGGGCAAGATTTGTCGGAAATCCCCACCAAGAACAACAGTAATACCACCAAATGCTCTGGGGTTATCACAAATATCTTGTAATGATCGATCCACTGCCTCAACACAGTGCCGATGTTGCATAGGTACTTCATCCCATATTATAAGTTTTGCTTTTCTGAATAATTGAGCTTGCATGGATTGCTTGCTAAAATTACAAATTGAAGTATCATGCACATCTAACGGGATACGAAATGTGGAATGTGCAGTCCGGCCTCCGCTAAGCAGCAATGATGCAATACCGGATGACGCGACGGTGATAACTATATGTCCAAGACTCCGCAACATTGTTGCAAGTGCATTGTACAAAAAAGTCTTTCCAGTTCCAGCACCGCCGCTCAAGAAGAATGTAGTACCTTTATTTTCAAATACAGATGAAGTAATTGCCGAGTAAGCATGGCGTTGTGCATCATTGAGGCAATCAATGTCTTTTTGAGCATCCATTTGTTTAGCCTTATTTATAAGTTCCTGATGTTCATACAACAATCTATTGCCAACAATTGCATTCCAATCTCCAGCAGGAAGTGGCATTGGTGGGAAGTCAGATAGACACTTACCGTACTCCTGAAGCAATTCATTGATAAGGAATAATCCATAATCTTCAAGTTGGCATTGAGATGGGAAAGAAATTGCAAATAAAGTTTGCAATTTATGTGGAAGATCATCGCAAATGTGCACTGAAAATTCATTCCATAATGCAAGTGGGTCGATCGGCAAACATTCGATAAGAATAATGCAAAACAGTCTTCGTAATTGATATCCTGTTTTCATAATTGAAGCCTCGGAAAGACATTGTCTCCACTCGGAATCATCTTCAAGAAGACCTCTTGCAATACATGTTGCTTTGAATGTAGGGTACTCGATAGAATTGAATGTGCGTAAATTTTCCCACGATGTTGGCCCTTTAACAACTGTTAGTAGCAACCGTAGATAAAATCTCTCACCAGAATTAGGGGAGGCAAAATACATTCGGCCAATTGCATATCCAGATTGTCTTGGAGTCCAGACCTTTGTTGACGAATGCCACACAAACTTTTGAGGAAATTCTTGATATGTGAGATCATGTGCAGACTCATGTAAAGCGCAACATGTAAAAAATTCAGTCAAAGTTGTCTTATCATTTTCAGCCCTAGACCTTATTGCATCTACATCTTCATCTGGATCAAAAATAACACGGTGTTGCCCTGGTAAATGAAGTATCAATCTTTGAACTGACGGAATCTCTTGATGCAAAGGATGCTCGAATATTCGCCAAGCAGCCTCAGGTGGTCCAATATATCTTGCATCAAGGTATTGTTGGATCTCATTTACTGCGCCCAATACCATTGTGGTCCGATCATGACCTTTATAAATATACTTATGAATGTACTTCACACATCTTACCCCGGCACAAACTTCGACATTAATGTGGCAGTTAAAGAGCCTTGAGAGATACCTGTTGTGCGGCACAACATCGCGGTTATCAACCTGATGCCCCCTTACAGTATATAGATGCCCATTACTACGACGACGGTAAATAGGATATCCATCACGATCCAAGGTTGTTGCATCTGCATAATTTCGAGGGTATTTCTTAGTACACTTACCATTTTCCATGCATGAAGCATTTGGATTCCGAGCACCACATGGTCCATGTACCATACATTTTGACACAGTATCGAATAATGCAGGATCTTGAGCAGGATCAGGAAATTCAGCACATACAATTCTATCCACTTGATCACATGTATGAATCTTATCGGGTCCACGAAGAAAGAAAAGAGCATGCATATGTGGAAGACCCCGTTTCTGAAATTCAATTGTAAATACATGTGCTACTTTCTTTCCAAATACATTATTGCCATCAATCTCCTTCATCAAAGCCTTTCTTTTTAACTCAAATACACGTGCGACTAAATCTGGACGGTCGGTAGCCTTTTGATTGGGCAGTAGAGCTGAAGTAATTTCTGGCCACTTTGGATTTGCGGTCATGGTAAGAAAAATATCCGGGTGCTAGTTATAACGTGTGATAGCCATCGAGTCTTGAAATATTTCAAACATGTGACGTGCACTGCCAGTGAAAGATGAAGGAAGTATCATGCGCTGTCCAATTTGGTCGCATCTGGCATATGCATCGATATCTGCAAGACCCTGATAGAGCTCTGAGCGGAGTTTTCGTTGATTAAGTTTGATGAATGTCAAACGATGTTGCTCAATTGCTGCCCAAGCATCAACTATGAACTCCTGGAATAACTTTCCCGCTCTCAAAATTGAAGAATACTCGTTCTGTCTTTCAAACAGACGGTAGCTATAAAACTCACACATGGTCAGGCGTCTACTTGATGCTATGTTTTGAACTGGATCCCACTGCTTCAACTCAGGTTCCCATCCAAGCTGACCATCAGGAAATAATAAGACGTAGTGTAATGGTAAGTATGCAGGATGAGTCTCATTGATTTGCATTAATTGATGATTTCCTCGAAGATGTAAAACTATATCTCGCAGCCCGGAAGGTCGATAGCCATCGCCAGGTAAAATAACCGCAATCTCATCTACGGTTGGGAGGTTATAACGGCGACGATCCTTGTTTGAATTGTAATGCAGATATACAGGAAGATCATGACCACATGAATCTGCTTGAGATAAAACAGAATACGCCTGACAATATAGTTTGATGAATGGATTTATGCCCGATAAACAATTTTGAATAATTTGTAAGACATCCTTGCTCAAATGTGGATTTCTATTACTTCGAAACTCCATAGCAGAATCCGGATCATATATGTAAAGTTGACAATAACTTGCTGTTTGATCCGGTTGGGGCAGAAGTGATCCTGTTCGATGGCGTAATTCCCCATGAATAGTAAATATGTTCGGGCCTCTGCCAGCAATCAATCTTTGATCCATTGTCACACCAAGGCTGGTAAATGCATTAGCTGCATTATACTCCCGAGTATACATTCGAAATGATTTTGATGCCTCACTGTCACCATCATATAATTCTCTAAGTGCTGGAGGGGGTTCATTAAGTTTCGGCAATTTTACTTTTCCTTGCAAACAACATGTTCCAAAAAGATGTGTTCTCAAAGTTGACTTCGACAACTGTTCATCCAACCAGTGTAAGGCTGAACAATGAGGGCATGGAATGTTCATTAATCCAAGATGGTGCCGACCAAAATCAACCTGAGTTGGTGGACCAGAGCCATGCTGAGTTGACCGACATCGGAAGATCGAGGATGAGCCAGCGTCTTCTTGTTCAACTGGAGAAGTTGTTAATCCAAGTGTTATTTGAGTTATACACATAGGAGTCATATATCGAGATATGTTTCGTTGAGCTTTTTCTCGTTCTCTCCTGTGACATTGAGCTAAACACCTAGCCAAAATAAAACCATAATAATTAAATAAAATTAATTTACATTAAAGAAGAGGAGCTCTTATGAATAATAACCTGGCAGATGGTTCATCATCTTCAGCACATATCGTAGAGATGTGCGAGGCTGAGACCTCATCTACATGTTCAACATGAGAAGTTGGTACTGCATATGTGCTTTGAGGCATGTCGAGTACACTGGTAGGAGTCATATATCGAGATGTGTTTGCTTGTATTTGTTCTCGTTCTCTCCTTTTGCGTTGAGCTAAAGCCCTATACAAATTTAAATAGAAAAATAAACACAACTAAAATACATGGCATGGTGAAAAGGTTTTATGTACAGTCGGGTTGATAATGACCTGATAGATGGTCCAGGAACTTGCCCGGAGATCATAGCGTTACGCGAGGCTGAGACAGCATCTTCTTGTTCAACCGGAGAAGTTGTCACGGCTGGTGTTATGTGAGGTATATCAAGGACACCGTCAGAAGGCAGAGAATGAGATATATTTCGTTGTTCATGTTCTCGTTCTCTCCTTTTGCGTTGAGCTAAAGCCCTATACAAATTTAAACAGAAAAATAAACACTACTAAAATAAATGGCTTGGTGAAAAGGTTTTATGTACAGTCGGGTTGATAATGACCTGACAGATGGTCCAGAAACTTGCCCGGAAATCATATCGTTACGCGAGGCCGAGACAGCATCTTCTTGTTCAACCGGAGAAGTTGTCACGGCTGGTGTTATGTGAGGTATATCAAGGACACCGTCAGAAGGCAGAGCATGAGATATGTTTCGTTGTTCCTGTTCTCGTTCTCTCCTTTTGCGTTGAGCTAAAGCCCTATACAAATTTAAACAGAAAAATAAACACAACTAAAATACATGGCTCGGTGAAAAGGTTTTATGTACAGTCGGGTTGATAATGACCTGACAGATGGTCCAAGAACTTCCCCAGAAATCATATCATTACGCGAGACCGAGACAGCATGTTCTTGTTCAACCGGAGAAGTTGTCACGGCTGGTGTTATGTGAGGTATATCAAGGACACCGTCAGAAGGCAGAGCGTGAGATATGTTTCGTTCTTCCTGTTCTCGTTCTCTCCTTTTGCGTTGAGCTAAAGCCCTATACAAATTTAAACACAAAAATAAACACTACTAAAATACATGGCTTGGTGAAAAGGTTTTATGTACAGTCAGGTTGATAATTACCTGACAGATGGTCCAGGAACTTGCCCAGAAATCATAGCATTACGCGAGGCCGAGACAGCATCTTCTTGTTCAACTGGAGAAGTTGTCACGGCTAGTGTTATGTGAGGTATATCAAGGACACCGTCAGAAGGCAGAGCGTGAGATATGTTTCGTTGTTCATGTTCTCGTTCTCTCCTTTTGCGTTGAGCTAAAGCCCTATCCAAATTTAAACACAAAAATAAACACTACTAAAATACATGGCTTGGTGAAAAGGTTTTATGTACAGTCGGGTTGATAATGACCTGACAGATGGTCCAGGAACTTGTCCGGAAATCATATCGTTACGTGAGTCCGAGACATCATCTTCTTGTTCAACCGGAGAAGTTGTCATGGCTGGTGTTATGTGAGGTATATCAAGTACACCGTCAGAAGGCAGAGCGTGAGATATATTACGTTGTTCTTGTTCACGTTCTCGTTCTATCCTACTGCGTTGAGCTAAAGCCCTATCCAAATTAAGCCCAAACTAATTACAATTAAAATACATTATTAGCGTATATTAGATGTTCATTTTGAGAATATGGTATATGTTCAATTAAAATACTCCCATTTACATAATCAAGCTCTTCATTTTTGAAATTAACATTTTGAAATTCAATTGGGTACATGATAATACAAAATTAACATGATATCAAGTTTTTTGGCCAAGTTTTTTGGCCAAGTTTTTTGGAAATGAGCATATCTGTTTATATAAAATGAAATTGGTGGCCATGTTTTTTTTGCAAACCAACATTCTGAATATGAGCAACAGGACAGAGAGAATTGGCTATTTAATATTTGTTATCAGGACATTCTCTATATGTTATCAGGACATAGATAATATGAGCAAAATATTTGTTATCAGATATTCATAACCAACATGTTATGAGCAAAAATTGGCTATATGTCAGAATTGGCTATGTTGGTTATGATCAAAAAAATTCAGATGTTATGAGCAAAATATCTGAATAATTGGCTATTCATATTCATAACCAAATATTCTCTATAGCAAATATTCATATTCAAATATCAGAATTCTCTATATGCATATCTGGTTATGAATATTTAGTTATGAATATTTGGTTATAGGAATGCTAATCAATTATGCAGTATTCAGATATGACAGGACCCAATTGAATTTGGTTATAGGAATATGAATTTGGTTATAGGAATGCTAATCTGAATATTTGGTTATGAATGTTGGTTATGAATATTTGTTTATGAATTTTGGTTATGAATTTGGTTATATTTGGTTAGGACATAGAGAATTTTGGTTATAACAAATGCTAATATTCAGATGCTAATCAATTCTTAGAGAATTGACATATGTCCTAACCAAAATTCATATGAGCATTTGGTTATAACCAACAGGACAGTCATTTGCTCATATGAATTTGGGTATAACAAAGAGAATTTTGGTTATAACATAGAGAATTTTGGCCAACAGGACCCAAAATTTTGCTTATAACATAGAGAATTTTAAGCAACATGACACAAAAAAATTGATTAGCATTCCTTATTTTTGGGTCCTGTCATTTAACCAAAATTTTGGGTCCTGTTGGTTATAACATAGATTAGCATAAGGAATGCTAATCAATTTTGGCATTCCTTATGTTATGCTAATCAATTAACATAGAGAATTGATAAAAAAAATTTTGGTCCTGTTGGTAATAACATAGAGAATTTTGCTTATAAGCAACAGGACATTCATTCACGTAGATAATTTTGGTTATAACATAGAGAATTTTGGCTATATGCAACAGGACATAGAGAATTTTGGTTATGAATGTTGGTTATAACCAAATTCATATGAGCAACAACAAAAATTCATAACAAAAATTCGTAACAAAAAATTCATAATTCAGATATTCAGATAGGAATACAAATATTCTCTTGAACTGAATGTACATAAAATTTTTGAATGTACTGAATGTACATATTTTTAAGTACATATTTCTGAGGAATTCTCAAGAGTACTCCTGAATGTACTAAATTTCACATTCAGTACAACTTTTAAGTACTCCTGAATATTTACATGACAATGAATGGGTTATCCTTGAGAATATCCTGATAACAATCAATTTTTGAATTTGAAGATTTTTTAAGTACTCATGTTATGCCTATCATTGTTATGGCTATCAGGATATTCATAACAATGATAGCCATAACAATGATATTCATTGTTTTTTGAAGATTTTTTAATTAGTCCTATTATGGCTATCATTGTTTTAAATTTGAAGAATTTTTAAGTACTCCTGTTATATTTAAGTATACTCCTGTTATGAATATCCTGATATCATTGTTATGGCTATATTTAAGTACTCCTGTGATAATTCAGGATATCAGTTCTCATATATGTTACAGTAATTAAGACATGAATGAATGAAGATTATGTTCAAACTATCAGTTCTCAATTTGAATGAAGATGAATGAAGACAGGAATGAATGAAAATTATCAGTTCTCAATTTGAAGTGTAAATCAAAAATTTTTGTAATCACATATATTCAAACTTAAAATATATGTCCAAACTTAAAATATAGATTTTATGTTCAAACTTCAAACTTAAAATTCAAACTAAAATTCAAGAAATTTATAACCAATTCTCTAAATTCATAACCAAGTCATAACCAATTCTCTCAAACCAATTCATAACCAATTCTCTAAATTTTTGTCCGTGTTTTTTTGCAAACATCTCAATTCATTAGCACATGGACAGAAATTTATATATTCTCAAGTATTATTTAAAAACATCTAGAAATTTTATACATAGGTGAGAATACTACACATGCTTACAATGTGTATTATCCAGTTTACTTGAACTTTAGCATATCCCAGTCCAAGTAACTAAAATTCAAAGTCAAAATTCAAATTGAGAATATATCATATAACAATTCAAATTGATATTCAAAATTCCAATTCATATACAAAATCCCAATTCAATTCACATATTCAAAATTGTTACTTGACAGGATATTGCTCTCCCAATTCAATTCAATTCACATATCCCAATCTTGAACTCAATTGTTCATATCCCAGGATATTGCTAGGATCCAGTTACTTGAAATTTAGCATCCCACTTCAAAATTGAGTTCAAAAATGATGAAGAGAATGATGAATATGTGAATATCAAATTCATTCACATATATTTTACAGTAATAAAAAATGAAATTGATTCAAAAATATTTCATGGAATACTCAATTTGAAGTGTATGCAGTATATTGAACTTAAACTTGACTAATATTCAATAGTGCAGTATTCTTAGCAATACAATTTTCTTATCATTTTCTCTTCAATGTATTCTGATCAAAAAAATTCCAAATAAGCTCATCATTTTAACCCAATTTACTCATATGTACTGGAATGATAGGGAAATTTACTTATATGATTAAATACATGGACTTATGTTATTTAGCACCAAAAATTTCATTGTATCATGCTATTCTGGAAGTAATGGCCAAAATTAAGTAAGTATGAGTCCAGGATAAACAACTTTTGACAATTACAACATAAGAACACACAAAAACAAACAATATCATGTGATTGAGGAAATTTCCAGTTTGCATATGTCCTGGAAATTTCCAGTTGATGCAAACTAACATGTCCAGTATCTCCTCTCCAAGGAAATTTGGTTATGTGTATTATTTGAGGATGTTTTTGGATAATATATAATATATAAGCCTAAAATCATAATTGGGGATCCCCAAATTATTATTTGAGGATGTTTTTGGATCCAAGGAAATTTCCAACTATTATTTGAGGATGTTTTTGGGGATCCCCAAGTATTATCCAAAAACATCCCTAAATTATTATTAATATTAGAAGTGATCCAAGGAAATTTCCAAGATAATGTATAAGCCTAAAATCATCCTCAATCCTATCATTGCTAACCAAAATTAGTTTCTTTTGCTTTGGACTAAAAATCATCAATCCTGTCATTGATAAAAATCCTGTCATTGCCATGAATTTGAGGAATTGGGGAAGACAAAATAACTCATATACATACCCAAAGGTAAACAGATCAACAAAATTTCCTGATTGAGGAAATCATCAAATTCATACCCAAAAAAACATTTCAGACATGCTCATAGTTTTTTTGTCCATTGATAATCATTTGAAATGTTTTTTTTGAAATGCATTGCCATCTAATGGTAATGTGATTTGTTTGAATCTTGGCAAATTGATTTGAATAGCAGGACAATGCCATTGATAATCCTGGCCAAATGATAATGTGAAGTGTATTCATTTAGAAAAAAATGGACTGAAATGTTTTGTTTGAAATCCTGGCAATGCATTGTCAAGTGAAATGATTTGTTTTTATCACATTGTTTGAAATCCTAGCAATGGCAATGCATTGCTGAAATGAATTTGCCAAACTATCACATTATTTGAAATCCTGGCAATGGCAATGCATTTCTCAATGTTTGAAATCCTGGCAATGGCAAATTCATTGTTTGAAATCATGACAATGCATTGCCAGGAATGCATTGCCATTGCCAATGCATTGTCATTGCCAGGATTTCTGAAATGAATTTGAAATCCTGGCAATGGCAATGCATTGTCCTGTGAAATGATTTGATTGAAATCTTGGCAATGGCAATGCATTTCACATTTGGCATTTTTATCTAAATGAAAATCAGTTGCCATTTTTATCTAAATGGATTCAAACTCTTACCCAAATGATAATGTGAGACTAAATTTCAAACTCTTACCCAAAACCAATTGCACCAAATTACACATATTGAACCAATTGCACCAAATCATTTTATTGAATGAAAATCATTTCAGGATAGTCAATTTAGTTTAGCATCTATCCTATATTTATTTTAGCAATTTCAGATTTTACCAGTTTTTATCCATTGGTTTGCAATACATATGAAATAGAATATTGACAGTCCTTATATCATTTTTGATAACCCAAAATTCTCTATTTTTGATAAACATATAGAAGTGATAAACATATGAGAAAGTAGAGAATTTAGCATATGAAAAAAACAATTTTTTTGGGTCCTGTCAATGAGAATTATAACAACAGAATAATTGAATACATAATGCAAATCATTGGCATTCCAATCAAATTGACATTGAACTCAAATTATCAAAGTATCATTTCAAATGCAAATGAACTCATAGGCATTCAAAGTATCATTTTATACACAGAACCATTTCAAATTCTCAAATTCTCAAATTTCAAATTTCAAATGATCACTGTTTTCCATAACAAAAACTCAA
The DNA here is from genome assembly GCA_030789695.1 of Scilla litardierei. Lineage (NCBI taxonomy): Eukaryota > Viridiplantae > Streptophyta > Magnoliopsida > Asparagales > Asparagaceae > Scilla > Scilla litardierei. The sequence continues at coordinate 105,341,273 of CM061135.1, read as the reverse complement.
ATCCATGATGAAGCTGAAACATTCAAGCTCAAGCTTGCAATATAAACTTGATGTGAAGAACTCAACACTTTGGTTTTGGTTTAAATATTTGCAGGACAAATTAACATTGCAGGACAAATATTTAAACCAAAATTTTTGAATGCCTCTTTGATTTCAAGCTCAAGCTTGCAATATAAGCTTGCAATACAATTCTCTCAAACTCACCAACGGTTGAGGCGAAGAGGAGGTGGATGAAGCCCTCAAACCCACACCAAGAGTTGAGTTGCTGAGGCCATGATGAAGCTGAAAAAGCTGCAATGTGAGGGTAAATTAAAAGAAAAAATTGTGAGTGCCATATAAAAGTTTTATATAAATTTACATGATCAACAGGACATCCATATATGGATAGCAAACAGGAAATTTGAAATAGCAAACATGATCAACCAGGACATTTGAAATGGCAAATTTGAAATGTTTCCAATAGCAAACAGGAAATTTGATAATTTCAGAGATATATAAAATGAAATCTCAATTTCAACACCAACATTTGATAATTTCAAGGTCAACATTTTTCTTATATCATCAACATTTCAAGCTCTCTTTTATGCAGGTATAATCTTGTTAACTTCATTATTAAATTTTCAAAGTAACAAAATTTAACAAAATGTCCTGTTATGACATCAAAGTAACATGACATCAAAGTAAAATAATCAACAGAATTTAACATGAAAATGAAAATAATCAACAGAATTTCATGAGGACACTTTCCTGTTAACATGAGTCAACAGGACACTTTGAAACTCAATTCTCTCAACATGAAAATGAAGAGCTTATTCATAACATCAAAGTAACAAAAAAACCACATTTTGAAACTCAATTCTCTCAACATTCAACAGGACACTGAAAGCAGAGAAATTGATGCATTGGATTTATTTTGAATACATGAATTGGGTCCTGTCAACTATTTTGAATTCATGATTTATTTTGCAAACATGTTCACAATTTTAGAAATCAAATCTTGAGAAATTGATCAAGCTTGAGAACATTTTGATTTCTAACCTGTTAACCATTTAACCATTTAACCATCATTTTTGAGAAACCAACAATTTAACCATTTAATCCTGTTAACCATCAATTTGTCAAACATGAAAAAATTGATCAAATCCTCAAGATGGTTCTCAAGCTTGAGAAATTTAAGCAAACATGTTAATCAAGCTTGAGAAATTTGATTAATCCTGTTAACATGTTCAAAATGTTCGAAATCAAGCTTGAGAAATTTGATTAATCCTGTTAACATGATCAAAATGTTAGAAATCAAGCTTAAGAAATTGAGAACCATTTAATCCTGTTAACCAAGCTTGAGAAATTGATCAAATCCTGTTAACCATTTAACCATCCAAGATTGAGAACCATCCAAACATGTTCAACTATTTTGGGTCATGTTAACCATTTAACCATCCAAGCTCATGTTAACCATTCAACTATTTTGGGTCATGTTAACCATTTAACCATTTAACCATTTAAACATAAAAGCTCATGTCAAGATATCATAAAACTCCTGTCAAGCTATACATACACAGTTAAATAACCATAAAAGCAAGCTCATTCTTAAGCATTATAAATGATTCATAACCACCAATTCATAAAACTCATGTCAAGTTATCTTGAATGTTGGTTTTCATGCAAAATATATAAACTTCAAAGACAAAAATTTCAGAGATATATAAAATGAAATCTCATAACCATATACAAAAGTCTCATAAACAATTTTATAACTTCATAGACAAAATACTCACCTATCTTGAATGTTATCAACTTCAGGAAAAAAATTCAAATAATATGCTAAACCCAACATTCAAACCCATTAAATTGAACTTGCAAGTTTACAAAATCCATTCTTTTTAACCCAACATTCAGTTGCAACAAAAGTGAAACCTGAATGAAATTTTTAAACCAACAAAAAAATATAAACTTGCAAGCTATCTTGAATGTGTGTGTAATTGCTAAACCCAACATTCAAAAAACTGATATGCATATTATTTCAAGATTAACATTCAAAAACCTGATATTGATAGTGCAAATTGATAACCTGATCCATAAAAATTTCTTCTCAAATTCAATTCAGAAGTGCATAAATGAAAAATGGACTGAAAAATTTGAATAATTTCATTCTCAAAATTTCATTCTCAAAATTTTGAGAATGAAATGCAATATTAAATCATTCTCAAAAATGATAACCAATCAAAAAAAATACCAATCTCTGAAATTTCAGGTCAAATAAAACAAATAACAGGGACAATATAAAAAAATATTGTATTCTCACCTATCTTGAGCATAACATCAAATACAACATCAACAATGATTGACAAAAATTTTAAATTGCAACATGTATTCAACTTGCAATATCATCAAATACTACAGGACTGACAGTTGCAAATTCTCAAATTGACTAAAATTTTTGTCCTTGTTTTTTTTGCAAACATCTCTATCCTGTCAAGCTATACACAGAGAAATGATTCATAACAATAAAAGCAAGCTCATTCTTAAGTAATATAAATGATTCATAACCACCAATTCTCTTATCCAAGCAACTTGCTTTTATGGTTATCCATTATATAAGCAATTCATCATGTATAAGCAAGTTCAGGTTATCCATTATATTTATGTAAGAATGATCTATTATCCAACTACACATAACACCCAATTACACATAAACATAACACCTAATTTATATGTGTAATTACACATAAATTCAGCCCTAAAATGAGTGAAGCAAATATTAGAAGCATGTCAATTACATATGCAATTTCAAGTAAAAACTCAATCCACTCCTGTGAATGGAGTCAGCAATATAAATGATTCATTGTGAATGGACTCAGCAATATAAACATCACATGGACAAAAATTGAACTAAGTTGAACCCTGACTAATTTGAACTAATTTGGACAAATATATAAACATCACATTTGGGCTAATGGCAAGAATGGTAGTCAAATTAAATTTCTCAATCATTGGCATTTTCAGACTTGAGTATTCAAATTATCAAATTTCTCATGATTATCAGACTCCCATTGGCAAAAATCATTGGCATTCAAATGTTGAACCCTCAACTTGTGATAATTTGGCAAAAATCATTGGCAGTCAAATTGAACCCTCAAAGTTGATTTCTCAAATTTTGATAATCATGCCTACTTGATTTCTCAAATTATCACATCAACTCATGAGAAATTTCTGACTTCATTATTCAAATCATTGGCAAAAATCTGAAAATATCAAATTATCAAATTATCATTTCAAATGCAAATGAACTTATGGGCATTCAAATTATCAAATTATCAAATTGTTAAACACCCTGGAATGTTTAAGATTACTCAAGCATACACTAATACTCAACTATTCATATTGTTAAACATACTCAAGCACCAATGTGAGTATACTAAAAACAGGATTCTCAACTACTCAAATGCTGAATAGTTGAGTATGTTAAACATACTCAAGCACAAATACTGAACTATTCATATGCATACTCAACTACTCAATTTTCAAACTGGAATTTATTTTAGCATCTCTCAATTACTACTAAAAACTGGAATTTATTTTCAAACTACTAAAAACAGCATACTCAACTACTATATTTAGTTTAGTATTTTCAGTTTTTACCAGTTTTTAGCCATTGGTTTGCAATACATATGAAGAGAATATAATGGGAGTCTGATTTTTGCCATACATGTATATTGCTATGGAAAAAAATTACAATATATTGCATATGAAAAAAATTATATAGCCATTGGCAAAAATCAAATTTTTTTGAATGCCAATGATATAGCCAATGGCATTATATATACAGCATGTAAATATACTCACCATTGGCAAAAAAATATTGGTTTGCAAATGGCTATATAATTTTTGAATTTTTACATGCTGTTTGTATTTCGTGGCAATGGTGTTATATACTCACCATGCTGTTTGAATTGAGTGAGTACACATGTATATTGCTATATTAATGGTTTATTGTGAGTACACATGTATATTGCTATATTGCCATTTGACCATTTGCATATAACCATTTGCAAATAGCTATATATAACCATGTATAACCATTCTCCTTTATATAGCAATATATAGCCACTGGGAAAATTCAAACAGCATGGTGAGTATATATAGCCATTTGCAAACCATTCTCCTTTATATTGCCATTTGCAAAATTCAAACACATGTATATTGCTATATTGCCATTTGAAAATTCAAACAGCATGGTGAGCATGGTGAGTAAAAATTCAAACAGCATGGTGTTATATTGCCAATATATATAGCCAATTGCCAATAAATATAATTTTTGAATTTTTACATGCTGTTTGTATTTCGTGCCAATTGCCAATGTAAAATATTGAATTTTTACATAAAAATAATGCCATTGGCAATGGTGAGTATATTTACATTTTCATATTCAAAAAATTTGATTTTTGAATTATACTCACCTTATTTTTGAATATGAAAAAAAATATTGCATAGAAATTGCCCACCTATATAAACAGCATGTAAATATAAAAAAATATTTACATGAACTATGAAGAGAATATAATGGAACAGGACATAGAGAATTTGGCATTCCGTATGTCATTTTGGCATTCCGTATGTTATGCTAATCAATTAACATAGAGAATTTTGCAACAGGACATTGAGAATTTTTGGTTCCTGTCATTTTGGCATTGCTTTTAGCCTTCATTGAAAGCTCAAATACATTGATAGCTCAACCATTCTCCTATTCAAGCTCATTCAAGATCATCCAAGCTCATCCATTCTCAAAATACATAATGCAAAACAGAATATTAACAGGACACCAATTGCCAACAAAACTCACCAAGAGTTGAGGAGGAGAGGAAGTGATGAAGCTCTCAAGCTCTGAAACTCAAACTCAGCAAACCGTGTTGAAGCTTCTTGATGATGTGCTGCTTCGTGATAATGGAGGTAGAAGAAGAAGAGGGTGATCTTCGTGATGTGCTGCTTCTTGGCGTTTGTGAAGGAAGAAGAAGAGGAAGTTGGAGGTAGAAGAAGATGGCGTTGGTGAAATGAGAGTAGCTGCGTAGAAGAAGATGGCTGGCTCTCCAACTCAAAAGCAAAATCCCAAACCTTTCCCTCACAAATTTTGAGTTGATCTTGCCGTCTGTGATTTGATCAAAAAACCATTCCCGCCCAAAATTTCCCTCACAATTTTGATGTTAAGATGGAAACGGAAATTTTGAAATCAAATTTTTTTTTAAAAAATGATTTGAAGGAGAAGCTGTGACAGGATTTGATGTGAGTGAGGAAAATGATTTATTATATCCAATATCTCTTATCTCAATTTCTCATCATACCCTATATACAATCTATACTATATAACCATCACACCCAATTACACATAACCAAAAACAAATTCTCTTATCCATTATCTCTTATCCATTTTCTCTTATCCAAAATCTCTTATACAACAATACACATATTCTAATCCACAAACAACAATACACATAACCAATATCTCTTATCCAAATTCTCTTATCCAAAAACCCATGATAACATCCCTGTTTTATAATATATATATATATATATATATATATATATATATATATATATATATATATATATATATATATATATAGAGAATAATGGCTATCATACGCCATATGAGATATGCTCTCATACGCCCTCTCACATAAAACAACCAAGTACAACCAAGTACAAGCCCATGTGGGCTTGTACTTGGTTGCTTTATGTGAGAGGGCGTATGAGAGCCTATCTCATATGGCGTATGATACCCATTAATCCCATATATATATATATATATATATATATATATATATATATATAGGTAAATCTTCATGTGAGAACATTTCGCACCGTGCGAAAATGTTTTTTATTTTTTTTTTTGAAATTTTTTTTTTCAAAAATTCTTTTTTCCACCCTCATTATATGTTGTTACACCCCCCTCAAAAAATAATGATTGAGAAATAATATCATTTGGCCTTCGATCAAGGCATTTCATCAAATTCGCACGTTTTGAGACCGTTAAATTTGTAACGGGTGGATGGGTGCTCTAATGTCCAACGGGTTCACCCATTATTTTCCCTGGGGTATATAATTGTATGGATTAAACATCAAAAAAAGAATTTTTGAAAAAAAAATTTCAAAAAAAAGATAAAATTCTTTTCGCACAGTGCGAAAAGCCCCTTTTTCGCAATGGAAGATTGCCATATATATATATATAATGTATACACCCCCCAACTTCTCATCAGTACTTACAACAATGGACAGAATATATTCATATATTCATATATTATGCTAGCTGCATGGTCCATCATTTAAAAACAGAATTTTCCCAGTTTTACAACATGGACAAATATTTCATGGTCATCGTCCTCCACGTTTCATGCTGTTTGAAAGATTTCTAAGTGAAGATGCAAGATTTCAATAGTTATCAAACATAATAGGAAAAAAATGATATATGTGGAAAAAGAAACGGTGTTTATAAGGGCCTTATAGTCATATATATAACCATTGGGAGTATAAAATTTCACATTGATGGTTCAGAATCAGTGAGAGATAAAATCTCACATTGATAGCTTCTGCAACGTTTTTGTTATGACAAAACACGTGCAAAAGCACTTGCATAATTGTTCTTAGAATCAAATCCAGAAATGTTTCATTTAATAAAATTGTGACATACTAGACGGATGATTCAAGATGCAGCTTGTATTCATGAATAACTGCATATTTATCTGAACCAGGTATCGGCAAAAATAAGACACAGTTTCCAGCTACTTCAAACAAAATCAATCATAACACAGTATGTTAGCTCCTAGGTAACAAAACAAATTTGATGTATTTGCTAGCTGCAATGCCTGTTACAGCATACGGTTAGGAAATTAAACAAATGACGAAAGAACAGAGAATTGCCAAAGAGCCTATGCATCAAGTTAACTAATTGCATAAATGCAAACCTAGGTGGTGTGGGCAGGATTTGAATCCCTGGCTCTTGCGTAAATGCGAACCACTAGAATGTAGTGCAAAAGGAACTTCAACTCCAGTTCTCCACAGTAATAAGTAACTACATATCTATGTTAATGCAGAAATACGTGTTTATTTATCTTTAAACTTTTGAACTCAGTTGACATTCCTTTTCTTTTTCTTGAAACTTTTGCTCGTGTTTTGTACTCATTAAATCCAAGTAAGAAAACCCACATGGAGAAAAATTACCATTGAGTAGACAAATTCAATCAGTCAAATTCTGATTATTCTACCTCCAAGAATACATAAAACATGCACAAACAGTCAAACCATGAGAAAATGTCAGACATCATCTTGCACATTCTGATATGTATATACATTAAAAAGGTTCTACACTATTTCGTTGCCAATAACCTTATCTGCAAAAGCTATTTCCCATAATTATAACACAAATGTTAAAGATTTATAATGCAAAACTCAAATTCAGCAATATCATCTGGCACATATCAATTTTGATGACGTATTATTCCCTTTTTCCTTAACAAACCATCAGTATTGTCGTACCTTTATATCAAAGGAAAATAGAAGGCATGTTGTCTCAAATATTACCCATGTGATGTCTTCCAAATACCAAAAAAGAAAAGAAAACCCAATAAGAAGGTAAAAATGCTTCTCTGCCATGAAAAAGATAAAGAAAAATTGACCAAGAATGGCATGAATATAATAGAAATACTTTCTTTTCTGCAAATCAAATCCTAATATTGTAATTACAAGTAAATGACATGGACAGCCTCCTTCCTAATAAAGAGAATGAACCATAACAATCATTAGCACCAAATTTCAAATCATAAATAAAAGTCATATTCAAATAACTAACAGCATAAAAGGCATCAATGAAGTTTGACAGCTAGATTAGCAAACAAAGCAGATTTTTTCAGTCATCACTCCCAAACAGCCTTGTTAAGAAAAGGTCAACTTTAAATTATGTTGCAGCTGGACCGAAGGCCACCATACTGTCACAGCAGAGAACTAGGAGCCTCAATCAAAGCGGACTTTGAATAGTTATCTGATAGAGTAAACAGGATGGCTCTTATTATGGGTTATAATTAACATTACTTGCAAAGGAGATCTTCCCTTAAGGCAACTCATTATCTCTCTGGTTTGATCTCAATGGATGTCTGGCTGAGAATCATCAAATAGAGCCAAAGATGACGGTTCACCAAAGGGATTAAGCTTGAAGAAAAGACTCAACACATTTTTTCCTCCAAGTGATGCATCAAACAAATCATTTCCCTTAAATTCATTTTTATAAATTTGCATTCATGTCTAAGACAATATTAACGTTGGTAAAACCATCTATATCTTTTTAAAGGTTTGCAAAGCAACTCAAAATTCTGCAGTTGTTTCAACAACATCAGAATTATGTGCTATATGTTTTCCTCTTGTTAAATATAGCACTGAGGGTGTGGTTTTGCAGGGAGTCATAAGTGAAACCAATATCAAGAATGAGCCGATGATATATCTTATACATTATCACAGTGGGCTCAACAACTCCTATTAACAAGGGTTGTTCTCCTAGTATCAACATTTGTATAATGAATAATGAGGATATATATAATTCAGAATGTTAAAATAAGAGTTAGAATGTTTATAAGCTGCTTACGCTCTTCCTTTCAGTTAGGTTTCCGTTTTTGTAGTAAAGAGGAGGAAGAATTATTTGAAGCATATATTATAAGTTGCCAAATAAGGAATTGCCTTTTGTTCCTGATGTATATGATGGTATGTCGGTAGAGATATTGGCGATTTTACAAGTACTAATAGACTGGTCTTGCATCTCATTGTTTGGTTCAGTCTAGTAGCATACAGTTTATACAGACACTTATGAGTGATAACGAGCAGGATAAAATATGATTGATGTTTTCTCAGGGTCATATGTGTTGAATATTGGACTCCCCGGATTTGGTTTTGATGATGAGCAAACATAAATAATTCATGAACTAACAATTTGTGAGCGCAGTATTGGAGATCGTCGCCAATTTCACGAGAATATTCAAAGCGACATCTCAACACTTCCAAAAGCTCGTATTCAAGCCTAAAGCTTCGTTGAAGCTCCTGCAGCGCTTTGGAAGTTATGAAGATTCAATCGAAGCTCTCTAAGACCGTTTATTAAGGTTTTATTTATAGTCTTTTAGTTTCGATTGATAGAATGTTAAGCCTTGAGTATATCTTACGTTTCTATCTTCATTACGCTCATTTCGTAGCTCTAGGATTCTTGCACAAGTTCATTCTAACTTCCTCGATGCGTCGCGCTTCGATTCGGACTTTGTTGTGCATGTTAGTTGGTACAAGAACAAGTACTGACCGACTAGATGGTGATCTAGTCGGTCGGCAACTGTTCTTGGACCGACTAGTTTGATTCCTTAATTTCTTGGACTTTACTGTTTACAGTTAGTCGGTCTACGTTGACTCACCGATCGACTAGTTTGTGAACTAGTCGGTCAGTGATGCTTCTTTGACCGACTAGTTGTGACTTACTGTTCACTCTAAATTTCTCCTAAGCTACTGTTTACCTTTAGTCGGTCTAAGAACGTTTGATGACCGACTAGTTGACAATCTAGTCGGTCAACTTTTGTTTTTGGACCGACTAAGTCAACTTGCCTTCAGACTAAGTTGTTTTGCCTCTTAGTCGGTCTACGTTCATTGGATGACCGACTAGTTGTGAAACTAGTCGGTCAGATAGTCTTCTTGGACCGACTAGTTTTCTAGGTCTGAAATTCTATCTCTTCTCAGATCTGCTCTTAGTCGGTCCATGCTTTGTGACTGACCGACTAGTTGATGATCTAGTCGGTCAGTGACTGTTCTTTGACCGACTAAGTCTCACAGATTTCTATCCGTTGGTGAATGACCTAACTTGTTTTTATGGGACCCTATAAATATGAACCTAGGTCATTTCTATCTTCAATAGAGCTGCCATTAAGAGATTCATTGAGTTCAAAAGAGATAGCTATTCTCCCTCAAATCTAAAGCTCTCTTCCTCACAAGAAACCCATTCTCTCTCATTTCTAGATCTAGAGAGAAGGTTGTTCTTGGTGAGCTCTTCAAGCTATTGCTTGATCCAAGTCTCCAACTCTTCCCTAGGCACCCATTGCTGCTCATTTCCTTGGTGCTAGGGCTTGGTGACTTCATCTTCCTCAAATCCTTCATTCCACCTATTGGGTAAGAAAAACTCAAGGTATAGGATTTTGTGGTAAGCTTGTTTATTTCATATAAACTCTTTTATATTGCTTATTGGTTCTCTCGGTTGTGAGAGAAGTTTGTGATCCCGGGTTGTGGGATTCACTTTGCCATTGCATGTATGATTTGATCTTGTGAAGGTTTTTCACAAGATATTCATAGTGGAAATCTTGAGTTAGGGTTTCTAACTCAAGTGTCCGGAGGGGATCCGGGTGGTTGGGACGTAGGATCACCGGGAACAAGTCGGGGAGACTTGGGTGGATCCGAACCCATTAACATCGTTTGTTAGCATTGTCAATTTCGTTGTCGTCGTTCAATTTAAGCTTCCGCAAATTGATTTGGTAGTTGATTGCAATTTAATTTGGAATTATACTCCTTATTATTTTAAAGTACTATTCACCCCCCCCTCTAGTACTTGTGCAGTAGCTGGTAGGGCATTACAATATGGTTCAATTGATAATCGTACCAGATACATAGATTGATTCAAGACTGTAAGATTGCAGTTCTGCAAGTCTATTCAAGTGCTTGGACCAGATATAGAGCATTGTCACAGACATGCAATGAGTTTTGATAGGCAGAAGCTGGATTTTCAATGCCAACTTATATAACTTCAAATTACCATGTGACGTAAGGTATTATAATTTCCTATATCTCATATTCAATGAGAACAAAAGTTTAAGGTGCTATCTTGATGACTAACTGAATATTAGTGTGTGTGCTTACAATAAAAGTGATCCACGGGAGAGTGAAGTGATGAATTTCAATAACCCACCCTGCTATGGTCAGAAACGCAAATTTAGAATATAAGCATCAGAAATGCACCTAAAATTTTTATGCAAAGAACTGAACATAGGATTGATGAAACTCATTGCTTCTACTAGATGGTAATGAGGTATCTGGGGGAAGAAATGATGGATTACATGGGACCTGATATCATGGTGGATGTTATTGATCCATCCATAATCTCGATCGAGGGTAGTTAGCCATCCTCTAAGGTAACTCCATTCCTGAAAATATTAAAAACAAACACATTAGCCCACACGTACCAATCACAGCTAGTTGAAGCTCATATGAGTTTTATCATTCATATACTAGGATGCACTGCTCAAACATGGATCTATTGATCAACTGAGATTAAGTAAATTATTGAATGTACACGATAATGCTAGCAATTTTTCACCCTCTTTCTTCTTACATGCTTTATATGGGACAAACTTGGCATCAATCTGATGGCATCAAATTTTAGTAGCCAGTTGCAAAATGTTTTATATCATGCTAATCTAGAATGGTAAACGGCCACAAAAAAGCTCTTGCACTTGGCCAGAGATAATTAATTCATGATTAGCTTTCTTTCATTAATCTCAACTTACAGATTACTTAATTTTTTATAAAACCAGCCCGAAGCAATGCTCATGCATCCCTTGTGACACAACATAGTAGCAAAATGTAAAATGAAAGATAAATGCAAACATTGCTGAAACATAAACCACATTAGCAAGATATTATTTTTTAAATTAAATATTACAGAATTGAAGTTTGGCAGCACAGGACTTCACTCCATTGTCTTTGAAATCCAAGCAAACCCTATCCAAGTAAAAACTGCCGGAGCCTAAGATGCAGAAAAAGGTTTTCCAAATGCATCCTAGCCTCCCCAAAGTCCAGACCATGTCAATGGTGGGAGTTCATGCACAGAAATGCCATTTATGTGTGTCAAAACCCTGGTTTTAGTCTTCTCATATCAGCTAAACACAACAATTCAGGATCATGTATATAGGTCCCCACAGTATCATTTTGAAAACTTCCATGAAAGAAAATTTTCAAATTCGTATGTGGTATCTTGGTCACCTAATAAGCACCTGGTGCAGACTGACATTCACTGGATAAACCCAGGATAACTAGTTCAAACAGAATCAACAAGCATGTGATTGTCATCAACATCATGCCTAGAGACTTGTATGGGACAAACCTATTTCGCAACAACTTCCTTGTGTGCTTTAAAAGACAGAATTATTCCATGAAGAAGTTTGATCCTGCCAGTAGAATTACCTGTAGAAAAATTACTGTCTAAACAACAAACAAGCAATTAAACATATGCTATTATGAAGTTGTGGAAAAAGATTAGCCCAACACGAGGTGAATTATAGGAAATCAGAGAACATATCATTCTTCAATGCGCAAGTTAAATGCTCAAAACAATTAAGGATAGGCTAGTGGCTTAAACACCTCTCAGGATCAATGACACCCTTCAATTGAACTGGGTAAGAAACCCAATATGCATTGTGATTTTTAACAATTGAATAGTCTGTAAACACTGGACATATCGCCATGATGCTTTAACCTGTGGTCCAGAGATTGAACGTCAGTTGACACAAACAACAGTCGCTAGCGATGCTGGCTGAGGGGGCTAAAAAAGCGTAATGGCACTTAGGGTGATAAGTGCAAGATCATATTCATGTTAAGATAAGAAAAGAATACTTTATGAAAGGGAGTGCAGAGAGGAATATGTACCTTTATTCCTCACGAAAGATCAGCTTACGATTCTCTCGATCTTTCTTCTTCTTCGCATCGAGAGCATGCTTCTTCACTAGAGCCCACTCTTCCACCCTTTTTTGCTTCTTTAGAATAGATTCAGGGATCACCACCTTCGATTCGGCTTCGGCCATCTCCATCTCTCCTCTTCCCCTTACTGCGATGATAAAAACACAGAATTTGAACCAGAAACCGTAATGAGATTGCGATCTACAGATGTAACGCACGATTGGGGATTATTAGTGTTTTGGATCTACAAAACCACAAAGGATATAGAAGATAGTGAGAGACAACGAGAGAGAGAGAGAGACATACCTTGGGGTCTCGGAGAGAGGGGGGCCGGTCGCCGATCGCAATGTGTATCGGAGAGAAGGGGCCGGTCGTCGATAGCCGCCAGAGAGAGAGAGAGAGAGAGAGAGAGAGAGAGAGAGAGAGAGAAGGTTGGGTCTCGGAGAGAGAAACTATATCGCAATCGAGCGATTAAGCCCGCGCTCGCCCGCCCTAATTTGCGGAAAATTTCGCCCCCATCTGCCACGGCCCACAGATCTGTTCGTGGCAGATGTGCATCCACCACCGATATTTCCATGGTAGATGCATTCGTTACTTATTCGTGGTAAATGGTCATCTGTCACGGAAATTTTTGTGGCAGATGTGCCATATTTTTCATGGATTAGTCTGTGGCAAATATTCCGTGGCGGCTATCAGTAATCAGCCACGGATTATTAGCCACAGACTAATCTGTGGCAAATGATTAAACATTAGCAACAGATTTTGTCCATGGCTGATAATCCGTGGCTAATGTCAAGTTTTCCAGTAGTGAAATTATGCAGGTAGTGATGTTATTGATATAATATGGACCAAAAAACAAATAACATCCCAAAATGAATATTAATGCAACACATCAATTTATCTAGATTTTTCAAAATTTCCCGTAACAATCCGGTATTTTCTGATATTTTTCTAGATTTAATAGAAATTTTGAGTTTAAATTTATATTTAAATAAGAAAAATAACATAACCATAATATTTCAATAAAAAGCCATTAGGCTTGTTGCGGGCTTTAGGCCCAACAACCAATTAAAAATATGACATGGGTTTATACGGGCTTCAGGCTCAATAGCCAATTAGAATCTATATTATTACTTATAATAAATCGGTTAATGGGCTAATGACCCATATGTTTAGTGTTGAAAATAATATTCCCCAATCTCCAATTAGATACAACCCCCAAAACAATGAAATTGAAAACAATTTCATCTCCACCAATCCTCAGAAAACGTCATCTTCACCAAATCCCCAATTTCGGTCTGCCAATTTTACCGGCTTCAAGGAGACCTACTTCACAGAAATTAATCCTTTAGGTATCTACCCCGGGGCAGAGCGAGGAGCCCCCCGACAGGGGGGTGGCACAGGAAATGAGCCCCCCGATAGGTGGGCGGCGCCTGCGAATGGAAGGAGAACCCCCCGACAGGGGTGGAGGCACCAGGAAGGAGAACCCCCCCAACACAGGGGGTCGCTGCAGAGAGAGGAGCCCCACCACGACGGGGGGCAGCCCTGGAGAACCCCCCCCGAAGAGATGGGGGGGTGCGCAGGAGGAGCCCCCCGACGGGGGGGCGTCGCCGGAGAGCCCCCGATGGGGGGCGTCGCCGGAGAACCCCCCCCCGAAGCGGGGGGGGGGGGGGGGGTGCACAGGAGGATCCCTCCCGACTGGGGGGCGTCGCCAGAGAACCCCGCATCCCCCCTGAGTGGGGGTGAGCAGGAGGCGCCCCCCGATGGGGGGTGCATCACCGGAGAACCCCCCCCCCCCCCCCCCCCCCCCCGAAGCGCGCGGGGGGGGGGGGGGGGTGCGCAGGAGGGCCCCCCTGAAGGGGGGCATCGCCGGAGAACCCCCCCCCCCCCCCCGTGAAGCGGGGAGTACATAGGAGGAGCCCCCGATGGGGGGCGTCGCCGGAGAGCCCCCCCCCCGACAGGAGGGCGGTGGGGTGACCGAGCCCCCCGACGGGGGGGGGGGGGGGGGGGGGGGGGGGAGTCGACACGGGGACAAGTCCCGCCTTCGGGGGGGATTTGGGTGTAAATTATTTATTTTTAAAAAAAAATCTGTTATAAAAACCCAAATTGGTGGAAATGAATTTGGGGAAATTCATCTAAAATCATTTTAATTTGGGAAACAATTTTATTTCTATATCTACGGGATAAGAAAATATACCTCTAGATCATTGGGAAGAGCCAAGAAAATCCTTAGATCCAAAAATATGATCCTCGCTCCCGCACCAAATAGTCAGTAGTTAATCCTTGCGAATGCTTGGCCGCAACAACAAGATTCCTTCGCAAGAGGGAGAAATTTGTGGGAAAGATGAAAAATATTGTGGCTCAAAATTTTTTAATGAGCGAATACGTGCTGATAACGTGTTAAAACTAAAAAGAAAGAGTAACCATGGCTCAAGGCCATGGTCCTCTATTTATTCAATCATATGGAATACCAAAGGGTATGAATTCCAAAGGTCCACATTATGCTAACTAAATAGGGAATAATGGGGGGATAAAGTGGTGGGGTGGCCAAAGGCCTCCCTCACTCATAACAATCATTTAATTTAAATATCCATATCTTCTAGAAAAGGTAAAAAAAATATTCCCAAGCCAAGAAAAATCCGCAAAAATGTCTGTTAGAACGGGTAGATTGCCATCTTCAACTGAAAAAAATAAGAGAAGACTAATGTAGGCTATAAAAATCATATAATTTAATAAAAAGATTTTTATCTTTAATCAAAGATAGAAAATAGCACCGAGCTCATACAAATCCATAAAAATGTTCGTTGGAATCGGGAGATCGCCATCTTCAACTGAAAAATATGAGAAGACAAAATTAGGCCAAAAATTATATCATTTAAAAAATAGATTTATATCCAAAAATTTAGAAAATATTGACGTCCCCTAGATTTAGCAATATATGCAGTGAGATCGGGGATACCAGATTTAAATATTTGTATCCGCAAGCGCTCTGTGTTGTAGTGTGACTTGGCGGTCGAACTCAGGGAGGCGTGTGTTGTGCTTGTTGTCAAGAAGGAACCGGTTCACCCGATGGGTGAGCTAGCCCGATCAATCGATAGGTTGTCACAGAATAGAAATACGAAGGATGGAAGATATAAAAAGGAGCCTAGGACTTCAGTTTCCACCCTATCATATGCCCTCTCTATGATCGACGGATAGGAATACGATTGGATTTTAGGGTTTAGTGGTGAGACGTTGCCTCTAAGAGTGATACCTAGCGTCCCATGTGCCCGATATTCTGGTCGATGCCCAGGATGATACAGTAGGACTACCCGGGTTCGGACGGTGGGCATTTCCATGTCCATTAGCACCGACAGACTCCGGGAGCACTAAGCTCGCAACGATTACTCCCAACATTTCAACCTATCGTTCACGCGCTAGGGTTCAATGTCTACGCTAGGGGTGTGAGCTGTGGTTAGGGGATCAAACGCCATTTTTATTTCCCCTTGGCCCGACGGTCAAAGTCGGTCTTTCTCCCGCCAATGACAATAAAACGCCCCATGTAACCTTCTAAATTCCTAAACCCTATCGAAATCCTAATTCTATGGTCGGTCTAGTGAGAACCCATGAAGGGGTTTCCACCAATGCCCTAGATTGGGGAACTACTCACAATTCATGGGGAAAATAGCATCACAACAAAATTCAACCATTGAAATCAAAATCAAGCAATTCAAAATAGAAGCTAACAATAGTATTAATGCAATATTAAATTTCTAGAACAATCAGAAAACTTACAAGACGGAATAAATTCCGAGCCGTCAAAAATCCCAAAAGATAGAAAATACAATGGGGTTCGTTTTGGGGAAAAACCTAGGTCAATATATATAGAAATTACGGCCACCCGATCGGTTGAAGCATCAACCGATCGGGTGAGCTAACAGTCGATATTGCCTTCGGTCTTCAGACACTTCACCTGGTAACCCAACCGATCGGATGAGCTCATCGGGTCATGAGATGGGCAATCTTGGCTACAGATGAACCGATCGGGTGAGATGTCACCCGATCGGTTGGAATTCAGCTCCAAAAAACACAGAGCTCTGTCGGATTCACCCGATCGCTGAACCGATCGGGTGAGCTGCTCTTCGCTTCTGCTCATGTCCGAGTCGGATACGCGTGCACCAACCGATCGGGTGGCTCTGTCCACCCGATCGGTTGAGGGCTGATACATGGATTTCTTCGATGTTTGGCCCTCAGGATCGCGCGTGACACCTCCCGTTGCTCTGTGGACTCATGATATTTTCTATATATGTCCCCAGCGCTGTCATTCTCCTGCATTGGCACAAAAACACAAAGAATTGAAAGAAAACTAAAAATCACGAGAGAATGGATACAAAACACCGAAAACCAATGGAAAATTGCTAATAAGGCATGGGTGCATATATAAAATATAAACGCACGTCAAAATCCCCAAGCTGAACCCTTCCTTGTCCTCAAGGAAGACGAGTGAGAGTAGGAGCTCGGAGGGAAAAATAGAGAGAGAGAGAGAGAGATAGAGAGAGAGAGAGAGAGAAATTGAAAGAGAAAACAAAATCATAGATCGCCCGTCAGAGCCAACAAAATCAAACACACCACGCAAAGCTAGCATGCGATAAAACACATCACTAAACCAAGGAATATGAATCCATACAAGTGTCGTGGGCCCACGCGGTGAAGCACGGGTGAGTGTGGTCGTGTGCTAGCAGACGGTGTCACTTTCTAAATTGTGCAATATAGCTCCATATACACATACCCAAGGAATGACCCAAATATCGATTCATTTCGATATAGCGGTGAATAATAGCTCAAGCATGCATGAGAACAGTATAAGAATTGAAGTGTATCATGTGTCGGGGACTCGACTGCTAGGAACTAGAAGATCACCGCACTATAGTCTAGATAATCGCTAGAAAGTTCCTATGCCAAGTGTGTTCGAAAACGAAGGAGGTTGAGAAGGTGTGGAGTAGAACACTCGGTGCAAATTCTCGCCTTCCCTTTATTCACGATGGATAGGAAAATATTCACAACGGGAATTTTTTGGGTTTGGGGTATTTGTATTTTTTTGGACTTTTGGATATACATTTTTTTCCTTTTCTTTTTGGATTTTTCTTCTCTCTTTTTTTCCTTTTTGGGCTTTTGGATTTTTGGCTATATACTTGTGTACTCTCCCAAGTGGAAGAATGGTACACGACGAGGGGATTTGCACCAAGTAAAACAAAAAAGAAATCGAATTCTAAACACTTGGACAAAAGAAAATTTTTCTCGCAATTTAGAGCGTAAGCTAAATGGGTTATCCTAGTCCTATTGATGGAGTCCCGACACATGCAAATTGAAGCATACTATATATATATATGTATATATGTATATATATGTATATATATATATACATATATATGTATATACATATATATGTATATACATATATATGTGTATATATATATATATATATATATATATATATATATATATATCATGCATAGAGAAGCAGACAGTAGAGGCAAAATACCGCATATTAGAAATTGAAGCATGATAGTCCAGGGGTCAACCAAGGACAGGTATAAAAATCAAAATCACAAAATAGAAGCACACCAACTAGCTAGTCACGACAAACAACTCACACAAACGCAAAGTGAACCCACGAAGCATGAAATGCAATAGGACTCGGCTTCCTAGGGTTAGTGAAGGTGATTATCGTAGCTAAGCTAGGTGTGTGTGTGTGGTTTTGTGGCAATTCATTATGTGGGGTCATCTCTAGGAGAGGGAGAATAAAAAGAAGAGAAGAAAAAAGAAAACCACGATGAAAAAGACTCAAAAACGGTGAAAAAGACACAACTGACGCACAAAGTGCGACCCCCCCCACCAAGCTGAACCTTGCATTGCCCTCAATGCAATAAGAGTAAATACGGGAGGGCAACGAAAATGGGAGGGAAGGACGCACTGACACAAAAATATGAAAAACGTGAAAAACACATCCAAAGAATACAAACACACAAATAAAAGTTATAAAAACACATCCAAAGGACACATATAAACAGGCACACTCCAAAGACATCACACGACAAAATGCACAAAAATCGATTTTCCCCAAGCTGAACATGACAATGCTAGCAATAAAGTGTGATCATGGTGATGCAGATACAATGTGCTAGACGGAAAATCGGAAAAGAAAAAGAAAGAGATCAAAATGCAGTAGAGGTAGTGTCCTCGTCCTCCTCGGAAGAGACGTGAGGGGTGCGACATGGAGGCAAATATTATTCAAAGAAAAGCGATTAATCCTAATACGCTCCTCTCGCTGCTGAGAGGAGACGAGTTTATTCAAGTCTAGACTAGAGATCGGTAAAATTTTTACACTACTAGATTTAGATACACCTGAGCAAACAGTGGATCTACGATCTGAAGTGGAGCAGGAAGCTGCTCTTCCTGTTCTTTCTGTGGCTCTGCCAATGTTCTGGTGCCACGAACACCAACGAACTCCAGCAATGCTCCCAAAAGCTTCCCTCGATGATGTCCACCTAAATCATTCAAAAGAAAGGAAGCATCAGTCCGTGATGAAAAATACTTCCCCGCAATAAATGTGTCCCAAAGAGTATCGTCAAGGTAAAATGTCAAGCACGGAAAAGGTTGACGATGACTCCCTGAGAATGTGGTGCCATGCCATGGTGGTGACACGATGATCTCCTGTCCGCGTTCAGCGACAAGCTTGTCAGGTGCTGACATGCCCTGACATATCTTCGTATAATGTGAATTTGGATCCTTTGGAGGGTATGTCATGTCAGTAGTATCTGAATCTAAAAATATGGAGAATGTAATATGAGATTCAGAAATAGGGTCTAAAAGATCTCCCTGAGTGGGAGCAGTAAGATCTGGTGGGTGCGATTTCTCTGGTGGTGTGAGGGTGAGCTGTGGAGGTAGTGGTAGAGGCAAGGGAACATGAGGCTCAATAGAATGAGTCATGATGTTCACGGCTCCACGCTCTCTCTCCTCGTCGATATGGCCATCCTCCATGGCGTCCTCGGTACATGTGTCTCAAAAATTGTACCTGCATAGGGAAGGGGACTCAAATCAAAATTTTCAAATTGTAAACCATAAGAGTTACCTTCTGTGGTGCAAGTTGTCGATGATGTATGAGACACGACTGCTTCACCCCCAAAAGTAGAAGTGGTAGGTGGAAATGGAATTGGTGAATCCATCTGGCCCTGGGTTACCGTGGAATCCTCCATCAATAACTCAAGGATAGACTTCTGATATGGAGATGAGGGTGATGGTATTGTCGGGCCTTGATTTACAAAGGAATTTGCCACTAACAACTCAAGATCGGTCCTAGGTGGTGGAAGTGGAAGTGGTGATGGAGTCATCTGGCCTTGGTTTAAAATATTGTCTTCTAATAATAATTTAAGGTCAGACTTCGGTGGGGGGAATGGTAATGGAAGTGGAGGTGATGTCCACTGCATTTGAATTGCAATGGAGTTTTCCAAGAATAATTCAAGGGTCGATTTCGGTGGAGGATGGGGTGTGTAAATTTGGGGGTAAGGATGTGAGGGTTCTTGATGTAGGTTGTGGGTATATGTGTGTGGGATGTAGGGTTAGGCACTGAATTGGCAATGGCCTTGCATCCCACAAACTTCGCAAACTGCGACGACCAGCGGATAAATTCATATCCCCCATTTGAGCACCGTATGGCGTATAAGCATCAATATTTTCGATGTATGATCCATCGGGCATCCACATAACTCACCTAACAAACAAAAATTTTGGCTACGAAAGCACGTCAGTGGTACAAGGAATAACACAAATTGATAATGGTGGTAGGGTAAGAATCTGTTTATTGAAATTTTTATAATTTTTGGATAAAACGCAGTCTAGCGACCGCGTTCATGAGCTAATATCAGGGATCACTGGGTCCTAAATGAAACAAGCACGTTGCCTCCCGGTAACAATGCCATAAAGATTGACGTCCCCTAGATTTAGCAATATATGCAGTGAGATCGGGGGATACCAGATTTAAATATTTGTAACCGCAAGCGCACGGTGTTGTAGTATGGCTTGGGGGTCGAACTCAGGGAGGTGTGTGTTGTGCTTGTTGTCAATAAGGAACCGGTTCATCCGACAGGTGAGCTAGCTAGAGCAATCGATTGGTTATCACAGAATAGAAATACGAAGGATGGAAGATATAAAAAGGAACCGAGGACTTCGGTTTCCACCCTATCATGTACCCTCTCTATTACGACCGATGGATAGGAATACGATTGGATTTTAGGGTTTAGTGGTGAGACGTTGCCTCTAAGAGTGATACCTAGCGTCCCATGGGCCGGATATTCCGGTCGATGCCCAGGATGATACGCTAGGACTACCCGGGTTTGGGCGGTGGGCATTCCCATATCCATTAACACCGACCGACTCCGGGAGCACTAAGCTCGCAACGATTACTCCCAACATTTCAACCTATCGTTCACGCGCTAGGGTTCAATGTCTACGCTAGGGGTGTGAGCTGTGGTTAGGGGATCAAACGCCAGTTTTATTTCCCCTTGGCCCGACGGTCAAAGTCGGTCTTTCTCCCGCCAATGACAATAAAATGCCCCATGTAACCTTCTAAATTCCTAAACCCTATCGAAATCCTAATTCTATGGTCGGTCTAGTGAGAACCCATGAAGGGGTTTCCACCAATGCCCTAGATTGGGGAACTACTCACAATTCATGGGGAAAATAGCATCACAACAAAATTCAACCATTGAAATCAAAATCAAGCAATTCAAAATAGAAGCTAACAATAGTATTAATGCAATATTAAATTTCTAGAACAATCAGAAAACTTACAAGACGGAATAAATTCCGAGCCGTCAAAAATCCCAAAAGATAGAAAATACAATGGGGTTCGTTTTGGGGAAAAACCTAGGTCAATATATATAGAAATTACGGCCACCCGATCAGTTGAAGCATCAACCGATCGGGTGAGCTAACAGTCGATATTGCCTTCGGTCTTCAGACACTTCACCTGGTAACCCAACCGATCGGATGAGCTCATCGGGTCATGAGATGGGCAATCTTGGCTACAGATGAACCGATCGGGTGAGATGTCACCCGATCGGTTGGAATTCAGCTCTAAAAAAACACAGAGCTCTGTCGGATTCACCCGATCGCTGAACCGATCAGGTGAGCTGCTCTTCGCTTCTTCTCATGTTCGGGTCGGATACGCATGCACCAACCGATTGGGTGGCTCTGTCCACCCGATCGGTTGAGGGCTGATACATGGATTTCTTCGACGTTTGGCCCTCGGGATCACGCATGACACCTCCCGTTGCTCCAGGGACTCATAATATCTGCTATATATGTCCCCCGCGCTGTCATTCTCCTGCATTGGCACAAAAACACAAAGAAGTGAAAGAAAACTAAAAATCCCAAGAGAATGGATACA